>CM067371.1:18658738-18741758 GCA_034401795.1 Chaetoderma sp. LZ-2023a
ATCTCTGAGTGCAGCTATATGATGTTTCTACTGCTACAGCCGCAGAATACTGTAATCATCGTCATCGTCATCCACCATCTTCATCATCATCATGATCCATCATGATCCATCATGATCCATCATGATCCATCATCATCATCACCACTACCACCATGATCATCATCACCATCCATCATGATCCATCATCATCATCATCACCACCACCACCACCACCACCACCACCACCACCACCATCATCATCATCATCATCATCATCACCCATCTTCATCGCCATCGCCATCGTCATCTTTATCTTCATCATCATCCATCTTCCCTCATCCCATCATCCTTCACTATCATCATCTTTTATAATCATGATCATCATCATCATCATCATCATCATCATCAACCATCAACCATCAATCATCATCATCATCATCATCATAATCATCATCATCATCATCATCATCATCGTCATCATCATCATCATCATCACCAACCATTATCATCCATCATCATCAATCACCACCACCATCATCATCATCATCATCATCATCATCATCATCATCATCATCATCATCACCATCATCATTACATTGCCCTTCATCTCTTTACTACATTTACTTCCGCGGAACAATCTGAAATGTGCATAACTCACAAATGGATGAATCCAGTTTTAGCTATGCCCCGCCTATCTCTAGCTAAGCTCCACATACGCTTCGCTCGTGTTGGGATCGATCGATCCCTGCACACTCTGAATCTCAATTTCCAGAAAACTATTATATAGAGGTAAGCTGTTGAATATTTTGAAACTAAGTTGACTGGGTGCTGTTGATGCCTATGGCAACCGCAACAGTGCCCAGTGAAATTAGTTCAAAATATACAACATGATGTTTATTAAAGGGGAACACAAGAAGGGTCACCATCGTTTGCATACAATACGCAGTTCTATTGTAGAGCCCATATTTAAGCTACTGTGTAAAGCTTTCCCCCGACATTTGTATATAAATCCGAGTAAAATGGTGTTAAAAACGCTATGTTGCTATAATTTTCTGTGAGTTAATTAAACCTATGACGTCATAGGTTGAATCCCATCTGACAAGAACCATAATAACGGCACTTTCAAGACAGGAGTGCGTGCATTTGGATGGTGATATCTCTATCGGTGATAATGCTATCGACATCATTTATATATGTACAGATTGAAGAGATTAAGACGTGTATCACACTATCGCAAATTTATGGAATGTATTTGTTATTTTCACACAAAAATTGCCGAACCTTAAGATGGCCATTTTCTATGAAGATACCTGCCAATTACATTAACATTACAAAATCTCAGGAAGTTTTGAGGCTAGTATAAAAACATAAGTACCTAAAGATGGACTGGATGTATGTACAAACTATTTAAACTCTCATAGTAATAGATGAAACTTTAATAACATTATCTGCCGTGGCCCCAGTGAGAGTGTTGATTCAATAGTGGCAATTATATTGAATTGCCTATACTATCGCGTCATTCATTTATCTCAAGTTCAAAACTTCATGTCAAAATTGGCACCACCAGAGAAATCAGACAAAGGACTGTTAGTATATATTCCTCAACATTTCCGCAAATATAGTTTATATATTCCTAAAACCGCTGAAGAAAATCCCCTTATAAAAACGCAATTCGCAATTTTATTGCGATAGCCTTGGATGACAGCGAGAAAAACGTTCAACTTATGACGTCATACGCCTCATCCGGGAATAGAAATTTAACCCATGTACCACATATTTAAATAACGAAGATATATATTTCTAATTTGAGCCCAGATCTTACAATTATATTTTTGAAAACGTTACGGTCTGTAGATTCATTTTATACACAGTAGTATAGAGGGTCTGGTGATTCCCTTTAAGTTGTAAAGACATATAATTCGTGCAACCTGGCGGACTATCAAGCGTTTAAGACGGAATAAATAACTTCATTCATGACCCAATTGCGAATGACCTCAGCCTACATGTGACGTAGTTGATTATGAAGTCATATGATTTACTGAGAAACTGGATTCCTCTATTGAGACAATCAGCTTGTCATTATAGTCTTCAGAAAAGGTGGCGGACTCTTGTTTCAGAGTCATTGTCAATACGTACTGAACTCCAACATAGCCGGCGCTCTGACCATGCATTCTCTCTTCCTCGTACCGCTCACGTGCGCGTTCCTTAGCATCCATGTGACCAGGGTATTCCACTCCGTCAATCACCCTGAAATAGACGTATACAAGTGTTAGAGATTAGGCCAGGATTCCATATGCCTCTATCGTATTTACAACTGTGACAGGATACATAAAACGTCTGCTATTATAGAGGTATAGTAGAGCCTACAGCTCAGAAATAACTTAACACGTTTCCAAAATAAATACAGAAACATGTTATTTTGTTGTTATTTTTTTTTGGTTTGTTTTGTTGTTCGTTAGCACAATTTTGAAAAATGTTTTGTTGAATAATTTGGACATAATTGGATTAGAAGAGCAGCCATTTTAGCTATGCCCCGCCCAACTCTAGCTAAGCTCCAACCACGCTTCGCCTGTGTTGGGATCGGTCGCTGAACGCACTGACTATCAATTTCCAGAAAACTATACATGTAGTTTAAGATGACTAAATCGAGTCATTCATGCTGTAATTGATTAGGACGTCAGTTTACACGTCACATAGTTGATTATAACGTCAGATGACGTCATTTGATGGGTGAATAAGCTGGAAAGATCCACTATGTTCAAAATATTCAACATTATGTTTCATGTTGTTTCTGAATATATGAAGCTATTTCTGAGCCGTACTGTAGGAGTAACTGTAAACATGTAGGAGAGTCCACGCACCGACCTAACAAAACAACATCAATGGCGATACAAGTACACAATTGATGCAAGGCATCAATGATAAATAGCGTGGCCGGAAAGTGTTATAATTCAACTTGAGGTTCAAATTGATTTTTATATATATTACGATTAAGTAAAGTATCTACATGCAGATACTTGGTAATTATGATATTATTTGATGGTAAAATCATGCAATATTTCGTGCAGCACGAGTACATAATAATACATATTGAATTCAGTATGGCTAGATGTTCGAAAACCGGTTTCAAACACAGCACACAGATATTGATGGGTAAATTATTGGCATCTGACAACTTTTGGTCGTTAATAAGTTGCCCATAATGAAATTACTTCATGGTCGAATTTTTTAAGTAGATATTTTATTAGCATATTCTTATCTACCATTTTGTGGCCGAACCTATTACAGACAGTAGGCTACAGAAAACCATGGATCTGCCAAAATGTGTGCTAATTTTTGTCATGAAATTGTGTACTTCGAAATTACTTCATGGTAGATGTTTTTAAGCTTGATACTTCATTAGCGTATTCATATACCGATCTGATCATGTGTATGAATTTGTGGGGCCGAACCTATTGCAGCCAGCATGGTCCTGAAAATCACCAATCTGCCAAAATATAAGTCGATTTTAGGTATGGAATTGTGGACTACGAAATTATTTCATTGTAGAATTTTCTCTTAATTCTGACTATAGCTTGCTATGATATGATAACATATTGTTTACTGTACAGCTGAATGTAATTTAGGCTAACTTATACGTTTTAGTTAGATTACTTTTTAAACAGATGGGTCACAGCCATTCCGAAAAATAGAGATCTTGCTTGTATTATATATAGTCATAATTTTTGCTAATGTATGTGGTATAAGTTAGTGTTTTACATCTGGTCAAATGTATAGATTGCTGTGGTTCGACCCACTGCCTAAAAGTGATAATATATGCTGGTAGCATTGAATGTGGTATAATATGGATGGTGTGGTTCCACACACAATTGAATTGTAATAGAATAGTGTTGGTACAATAAAGACCGGGGTTACTTTCCACACTATTTTTAAAGCAATATATACATATATTAAAATTTGGGTACAGCACAGATCAGTGTGATTTCACATACAATCTTGTATTGTACAATACAGATACATAATAACGCTATAATGATGCTATAGACTGCTGTGATTTCATACACAGCTTATAAATAATTCAATACAGGCCCGTGTGGTTTCACCCATAATCAATTTGTAGTGCTCTATATACATGGTAATACTTTTGGTAAATATAGACTGGTGTGATTTCACACACAATCTATTTGTAGTGCGGTTAATTGAATTTTAGCGGCTGTCACCACACCAGGCAAATGGGCGTCTAGTCCATCCTTTCTCAAATCTTGCTTTGAAACTATGTGGTGAAATTTTGGGACCAAACATAATATAGAGAGTAGGGCATATGGAACTGGGTCAAGCAAGATTTGAGGAAATTTTTTATATTAAATTGTGTACTAATAAATTACTTCATGGTATTAATCTTTTAAACTCAATACTTCATTAACGTATTCATATACATATTGAAGATTTTCTGATCTTCAGGGTTCGATGACGACGTCTTCTTCTTCAGTAGTGAATCCCGCTTCGCTACCGATAGCCAGATAATGTTGCTGCGACAACAGCTATCGGTAGCGGAGAAGGAGGAAGGCAGTCTGGCTCGCCTCGTCTGACAGATGGTAGGTGACGATATTTACTATTGACTGCTGGGCCTATCTGGCGTGAAGATTCTCAGGTAAGGACTGGAGATTTCCTCCAGTTCAAGGCTAGGTTCCTAATACTAACAAACTTGACTAACGCCGAACTTACATATACGTAAGTTAAACTTTTTATTCACAAATATACAAGACTTTAATGTAAGAGCAAAATTTGCTCACACACAAACTGGTACAATCGATGTACGATACTAATAAGTGCTAATCTAACTCAAAGTACAACAGAGCTCTGTTATGCCAAGCAATAGCTCACAGTGCTGAACGTGAGCGTGACGTTCAGTGATTCACGATGGTGGATTGAATAATCTATAAGTCTGAAATCCTGACTTATATACAACTCATCTTGGCACTCTAGCCAAGTTCTATAACTATCATAATAATTAGATTATTCCTGAATCCGTTAAATGACTCTTCTAGGTATGTTATAGGCACAGCTTGATTGGCCCAGACAATCAGTCCACCAATCAACTTCTGCTTATTTCTTCCTAGAAGTTTCTACCTACTAAACGTTGGTCGTTCTGACCAATCAACGATCCCTGTATTTCGATTTCAATTTCAAAACCTATTCTATTTAATTCTCTGCTACAGAGTTTGATCGACGCTCATTGATCGTGACGTCATTCTAACCAATCAAACTCTGTGCTATTCTTCTATGGAGATGATGCCTCACATAGACAAAGCGGTGGTAGCTGGTTCTGATTTGATGTGATCTGTCAGCCAACTAACAACATTACGGAATGTGTTGTTGTTGCATGCCATTGTATGAGTGACATATAGTTGATATACAAATTTCGATTATGTTATTAATTCCTACAGGACGCTACAATGTCCATGTCCTGTCCATTGCCTATTGATGGATAAGCCTGTAGGATGCTAGAGTTAATAGTCACATGAGCTGTATGATCTCATTGCCAGCTGATGTTGTTTTATTCTCGTGTGAGAATCAGAATGCCTAACGTCATCAACTACGTCCCTTTGTCACGTTCGATTCCAGTGATTCTTATACCTCGATTATTTTCCAAACTAACGATCCCAACAACTGTTGAATATCATAAAAGTGTATGCCGACTGAACAGCAACAACTGTCATCTAAACTACTTCCAGATACACATCAACTCAGAACCGTGGGACTCATTCCAATCAATTCAACTATTTCAATTTGATGATAAAACTTTATCCAACAATCCTGAGTGTGCTACATTCACACACACCATCCATTTACTAGAAACTAAATATCATCAGCACTAGCTGATGTCAACTAGCTGATGTAATACTAATAAACTAAATATTGAAAGTATAAAGTCAACCGGTCCATTAGCTCACCTGGTATTTTCAAATCATAAATTTCTCTTAGGACTTACTCGAAGCTATAAGACATCTAGCGGGGTCATGATTTCCCACAAGACAATCCCATATCTACAATATGTAGCCATATGTCTGAAATTCTGTGGTCAAAGCTATTACGAGCAATATGTCAGTACATATCGACACCTATTAGAACGTGGTGAATATCATGAATGCGAACCAACTATCTAACAATATGGGCATATGTCAACTATGTAACTACATACTATGAAATTATTTGAATCGTGCAAAGAGATTGTGCAAATATTGGTACTTAAAATAGTAAATTATTGGCATCTGATAACTGTTCATCGTTACTAAATTGCGTATTGCGAAATTACTTCATGGTAGAATATTTTTAAACTCGACGTTTTAATAGCGCATTCATATACCTAATCTAACCTCATAGGTGGATTTCCGAGCCAGAAACTTTTGCAGACAGTAGCGTACTGAAAAATTTGAGCCAATTTTCAGTATGGAATTGCGTATTACAAAATTACTTCACTGTATAATTTCTTTTGAATTGGCAATATAACTAGTACACCCAGTACGTTATAAGCGTATGTGGCTGAAATCCTATATTACAGACAGTTTTTGGGTGTGGATTTGCATCCTATGAAATTACTTCAGCTAGAAATTGTCTTAATTCGGAATATAGCTAGCGTACTCAAACTCAAGTCTATGTGGGTGAGAATCTGGGACCAAGCATAACTTACAGACAGTAAGGTAGCGACAACCATGAATTGGCTAAAATTTCAACCAATTTTCGGTATGAAATTGTATACATCGAATTAAATTATTTCATGGTAGGCATTTTATTAACTCAATACTTCATTAGCATATTCAGATACATATCTAACTATATAAGTTACATTCTGGGGCCGGACATATTGCAGGCATTGCATATGCATACACTTTCAGTTGATTTCTGTTTTCAACCACCCGTTACAATATTAGTGACAACCATTTTAACAGGACATTCGGAACATCAGTTGTCTATCCATAATGCTATATAACTGCATGCATGGATCTTTCACAGTGAAGGACTAAAGACAATACATTATTAATTACAATCACACGTACATTATCTTTTAGCGAATTTTGTCTACTTTTCCGCGCTGTACAATATTATTATACATGTTTTACTGTTGAAACTTACCACACATATAGTGCATAATGCGTCTACGATATTAAAAATTGTGCCCGACCCCCCCCCCCCCCCTACTAGAAATAACATTGGAAATTCATACACCATCTCGAATGTTCAGTCTAGTGTTTTATGCATCCGGCTAATATCTTACTTAGCGGCCCATCTCAAGCAGGAAAATCCACGTTATTAGGTGAAATAATTAGATACAGAGCTCAGCTATTCGATAAAACACCTGAACAAATTATATTATGTTGCGGGGCATATCAACCTGCCTACGAGAGGTTCAGTGCAAATGTAGACCTAAATTCAGGAGTTCAAGATTTAGAAATAGATTCCAACGTAGCTAATCTAATTATCCTTGATGATCTGATGGAGGACATCGATAGCAGTGTTACTGCATTGTTTAAGGGACGAGGGCATCACTAGAATTCAATGATAATTCATTTGATTCAGAATATTTTCAGGAAAAATAAGCACCACAGAAATATTTCACTGAATTGTCATTACATAATCCTATTTAAGAATCCCAGAGACACATCCAGTATAACTACATTGGCTCGTCAAATGTATCCTTCATGTAGCTCGGCATTGCAGGATTCATATAACGATGCCACCACGTGAGCTCATGGTTATTTAATCATAGACCTCTGTCAGACAACACCTGAACATCTGAGATTACGTTTCAATATTTTACCAAACCAATTTTGCGTAGTGTACATACCTAATTCTAATAAGTCTTAAGAAAATCAAAATGGCTAACAGACGGAGTAACGCCAATAATAATAATAATAGTAATAATAATAATAATAGCAATAATAATAATAATAATAATAATAATAATAATAATAATAATAATAATAAGCGTAGACAGGATATGGTGGCAGTTAGACACGTGTCTAAGTTTAAAAGAGGACGTAGAGCTGTCAATATCTCAGATCAATTACCAGTCTTACAGAGTTTAGTTAAAGCCAAACCTAAGCAATGCAAGATAATTCTAGAACGTTGTAATAGGGGTTTAGCTGATGCTGTGTCCGAATACTGTTTAAACCTAATTCGTGGAAACATAAAATTAAATCGAATACAACATAAACGCTTACGTAGATACCGTGATAACATTAGATTGCTCAGTAAAAGCAAGACACCATTATATGAAAGACGCTGAGTTATTCAATGAGGGGGTTTCTAACACCATCTACGTCCAGCAGTATTACGGCTTATTTCTAATTTATTCGGATAATAAAAACAATAATAGCGATGGAAAGCATTCAGAAAATGGTGTTGGTACCGCATAATATGATAGATGGTATAAACACGATGTCTAAGAATAATATTGGCTGTGAATTTAGATCAAGATATGGAACAAATTCTAAATTGTAGCGACTTGATGGCTAGAGAAAAGTCAAATTTGTATTCTCAGATGCTTCAAAAGTTTAGACTGCAGATAGATCAGTCTAAGCAATTCGGTGCAGCGGTTAAGTCATCAGATGATTCGCAGCATTCGTGGAATATCCAGACTTCAGCATGCAGGGGTTTAAATTTGGATAATGCCAGAATTAAAGAGTTAGTTCAATCGTTGAGCCCTAGCCTAAGAAATAAGGTGAGAGATTAATCGAAATCTTAAATCATATGGCCCCAGGCGTATTAATAAACAACTCCAATAATCGTGTCACCATAGATGGTGTAGCCTCTCCGAATAGTAATCTAGTAGATTTAATAGCCTCAACAGTGGCGCAGAATCTTTATACAAATGCTAAGGATTTTTTAGAACTTAAATTACTGACAGCCTTCAATAGACTTTTAGCCGATGCCAATATACCAAGACAAGTAGTGGTGGTCATAAGACTTTGGCTAAGATTCATAATATAGACGATGGTGGTGAGCAACTGCAGAGCCTTCAACGCAGCGAGTTTAGAGTGAAAAAACGAAAAAACGAACACGAGGCTAAAGGTTTACGATCTACACTCATTAATTGAAGGGTCGTGACAGCGCAATGCTCTGTAGCTATAAATTTGAGATATCAAGATGCAAAACTGTCCAAAACTTGGTTAAACTATGGCGAAAAGAAATCTCGCAAGAACTGTGAGTAATATACGATCTATTAGCGCAACTGATAGATTGAAACGCATATATTATGATAGCAAACACTCTGCGTCTTTTGGCGGTTCGGAGAAACTGTATAGGGCCTTTAATGGAACAATATCTAAACCATTAATACGAGTCTGGTTAGCCGAGCAAGCTACATACACTTTGCATGGACCTAAGCAAATAAAATTTAAAAGAGATCGATTAAAAGTAACCAGCATTGATCAGCTATGGCAAATGGATCTAATTGATGTTACTAGTTTAGCCAGACATAGTAACTCTGTGCATTGTCTACTATTCATAATAGATTGTCTATCAAGATTTTTGTGAATAATCCCTTAGCTCAAGCATTGGAGTTTTTTCTGAATACTGTCTCTAGAAGACCCGAATCGATTCAGAGTGATAAAGCGGGTGAAAGCTACCATTAGACACATATTAACGTCTAAAGGTATACACTTCTACACATCTCAGAACTCTCTCACGAAGCCTTCAACGCACCATAAAGACTAAGTTATGGAAATATATAACTTACAAAATTACCGATAGATATATCGGCACACTCCCTAATCTGGTAAGATCTTACAATAGAACAGTACAAAGTAGTACAAAAACGAAACCTGTAGATGTTGACCGCAGTACCGAGGTATTAGTTTGGCATAATAAGTACTTGAAAGCAAAGCCAAGAGCATCGGTAAAGCTGAGTGATTTGAGAGTAGGCAATGACATACGAGTGTCAGAGTTAAAAGATCCATTTACCAAGGGTTATAGGGACCGACATGGAGCGAGGAGATATTCAAAATAAGTTCGAAACTACCTCACAGATCGGGTGTATATAAGTTCAACTATTATAATCAAAATCCCATTATCGGTACATTTTGTTCTGAAAAGTTGCAGAAAATTCGTTTAAACGAAGCTAAAAGTCAGCTGTATCGAGTAGGAAGAATTATTAAAAGACATTCAAAAGATAATAAGTGAGAAGTCTATGTCAAATGGCCCGGTTACCCTAAATCATTTATTCGTGGATAAGTTATTCAGAGACTGGTACAACCCTACCCGTCCACCACCTCCACGCCCTCACCCCACCCTCCCCCACCCCACCCCACACCCACACACCCCTACCCACCCACCCCGCCACACCCATACCCTAATGTTGACGCATTGTAGAAATGTCTCTAAACAGTCCAGAAATACGCAATAATGATTATCGTTGGCCATTTTGTAGTGGAAAAGTACCCATGGATGAGATAAAGATAGCTCACTCAGTGTATGATTATTTAAATGATTATAGTAACATGTTTAATAAATCTGAGAATTCAAAATGGAGATAAAGGGGTTTGGATAGCATTAGCGTCCTGGTGTTTGGGATATATATTACCAGTGCCGAGTATAAAAACACCCGAAGCTTAGAAAGAATAGCTAGAAACATGGAGCAGTTTATATTACGCTACCGAGTAACAGTATCTTACTATCCTGATAATAAGATTTCAGAATTCAGAACGCATCTTCAAATGCCTTTAAGAATCTCTGGGGAATGGGAAGTCAGTTTGTCATCCATATTGTATCCAAGAAGTTGGTTAACATTACCGAAGCATTCAACAATCCTGCTACATTCTTACGGAGCCTTGAAGTTCAACCTAAGCAGAAGCAGAAGAAACCAAAAAGCTGTCTGAACGCTGTAGATGAAATATTTAGACTAATAATTTATTAGTAGAGCTAGTGAATTCAGAGTCTCGACATAAAGCTGCAGAATTTCCTCTCTACATCCAAAGAACAGAAATACCTAAAGGCTTCTATAACATTAAAATTCAAATAGAGTTTATAAATAAGCAGATTAATAGCCACAAACGCCATAAAATACCATTAGATTAAACTATTTCATGGATTAAATCACCCTCGTAACATTAAACGTTAAGCGAATGTTCGCTATTGAATTTGAAGCTAACATTGGTAAATCCTTAGACTATACCGATCATATCATTAGTAGCCATAACCCCACTGGTGGAGATCTATCAACGCATAAAAGGAATAAAATTACATTAACTATGGCTTACACATATTGCGATATCATGAGGAATAATGTAGTCGGAGATGCTACAGCTCCTCTGTTAAGAGTTATGCCATTATCTAGCAGTCATGGCGGAGAAGATATTTGTCAATGGGCATTTCCTGACAGTCAATATTGAACCGTATCTAAGAATTACATTGGCATGATAGGCATGGTTATAAGTGGAGAGAAGATACCATTTAAAGACGATGCATCACTGAGCATACTTTGTTTACACTTTAGACCTACGGTCTAAGGATTTGCATGTAAGCACTCTATTAACTCAACTCTAAACATTTTGACTGTAAAAACAAAAGTGAAAAATGACTTATGCTTGTAAACCGGATTCAGCTAAGTTGAGAGCTTATTACGCTAATCAAGCCAGTGGATGTTTATTTGTATTCGTAGGCATCAAAAGGGCCATGGGCTAGGAAATATTATAGGTTCGCTGTTCAGAGCAGCATGCCATTAGCTAAAAGCATTGGAAAAAGTTTGGGTAAGCGAGCCCTGTCAGCTGGTTTAGGTGTGACTGAAGGTGTTTTAGCTGGTAAAAAATTGAAAACATCTGTGAAAAATAGGGCTTTGAATATAGGTAAAGCGATCATACCAAAAACATAGCATTAGCTCATGACAATATCTCGGGAGCTAATTCAAAACCTAAATGCAAAAATGCTAAGAGGGGTCAACAAATCACTAATCCTCACGGAAGTTATTCGAAGCGTAACCATAGAGGGAGATGCATCAGAAACGCTAAACAAGTGGATATATTTAGTCAACTAATCAGATGGCTGCACTAAAAGCGAATTAGATTTGTTTACTGTGAAACCTGTAATGACTACGATTGATCAAACTTGTTGGCAAAGTTATCAACCAGTTATAAGTCTGTCTAACTCTGGGGGACGTCTGGAGTTTTCGTCTCTGGAAGCGGTGATAAATACATAGATTTAGCTCAAAGTTAAATTTACGTTAAGGCTAGCAAGTTGTCGTGGGGTTGGAAACCTATGGGTTGGCTCTATGTTTTCTCAAGTAGATGTATTTTTAAATGGAAAATGTCTCACCGACGCTAATGACATGTATGCTTTTCACAGTTATTTCGAAAGCTTATTTAATTATTCGACAGAGTAGAGGTCGAGTCAATTAACCACTGCATTATGGTTTACGGATACAGCTGGACATGTGGATAATAAGACAGCTAATAATGTAGGTTATATGCATAGAAAACTTAATGTTGCCCTAAGTAACGCTGTCGAAATGGACGGTAGACACTTCGACATTGATAAAGTCCCCCGCATGGTAGCCTATTAAAAGAGTTATCGTCAAATCATTCACCATTTCAGCAGCGACTAGTAGCGTGAATAGGGATCATATTTTTCTCATGGACCTACCGAGTATATTTGGTATAGTTAGTAATATACCTTATAACAGAGATATCAATACAAATCTGTATACTTTTCAACTCTGATGCTAATCACATTTCGTGCTACATGGATAACGAGCAAATGGCTGGAGACACTCTTACACCAAATTTCATGGCTGCTGCTTATAACTTTACAGAATCATTCTTGATGTTGTTTAATAGAACTGGTATATCGTTTGATGACAAATGTATAGGGCTTATGCATATACGGCAGGTTACATGTTGTTTGCCTTTGACTACACCCCAGACCTCGCTACAGGCGATCATGTCTACCTTACGAAGCAAGGAAGTCTACGCCTCCAACTAAAATTTAAAACTGCATTACCCGATACTATGAACATAATATGTTATGCAGAATTTTATAGAAATTATAAGCATTGACAGTGATCGTAACATTACCATGGACTACTAGAGCCCTTGACACCCTCAAAACGTATACGTCTTATTATTATTATTTTTATATTAACTACTAGAGATCTCGAACATAATTTGCTCGGGAGATCGGAGATTAGGACAGCTGTTCGTAGGTGTTTTTGCTAAAGATTATATCTAAGCATATCAGAAGACCCTCGTGTCTCATTCTTAATACAGATCCTGAGTACCTTCCATGTACTCATTGAATCATGTTATATTTCCCTAGACACGGAAAAATCAGAATATTTCCACTCATTCGGGTGGGCCCATGGCCTGAACTAATGGTCAAAACAGTTTAAAAAAATGCTATATATATATATATATATATATATATATATATATATATATATATATATATATATATATATATATATATATATATATATATATATATATATATATATATATATATATATATATATATATACTTTTTAATAGTGATAATGCAGGGTGAGATTTTGATTTGAGAAAACACAAATAAATTCGATAATATGGGCTATAACTATGTCAATTATAGTAGCAGGTTAAAAGTATATTTATTATTCGTGCAGTTTATAAACAGTGTAGAGTACATCGTTCAGCCATACAGTCTTACAGGCTTTGTATAACTCACATACATTCCAATATAAAACCGGGTCTGTGGACAATGCCCGGATGAAAGAGAATTTAAGTACGCATTCTAATCCATTTAAATAATGTAATTCTACATTGTCAATAGGTCTTAAGAAATAATCGATACCCATACATTGGTGTTCACATTGAAATGGCCTGTCATGCTGGCACCCGTAACAGTCCTGAATTGCTAGTCTACAGATGGCTAAGTTCAACAAATTTGCGAAAATAGCAGTAGCATTGACTCTGGCAGATTGAGGAATGCTTTCACAGTCAAAACTCAGATATTCCTATTCATTTATATCTCGATGACCCATATCGGGGATGTGCTGCATAGCGGTCGTTTGAGCGCATGTTTCTACAGCATCGGGCGATGTAAAACACTCATCTTCTTCATAAAATTGTAAATCATTAGAATCCAATGTAACAGGTAAGGTTTGAATCCTGATGGTATTTCTTCCTCACATTCATCGACGCTTGTCGAATAGCATACTCTAACTCTCCGCCAGTCTCTGGGGATACGTGCTCCATAAGGGCCTGAATGGCTCTGTCTATTTCAGCATCAGCATCGTTTACATTGACAACGTTACACAGTTGCTTAGACGTTAATCCCAGTAATCGAGTCATGTAGACTCTCGAGAATATGTAATCCTTAGTCTTTACTGTGTCACCCTCTAAAACTGTAGTTAGTTTAAGTTCTTCAGCCATAGTAGTAATGTTTAATCCAACTGATGTTAACTCTGAGTTAATATTTACATCGCTGCTCAGAGTTCTGACTATTTCAAACCAAACGTCTTTGTCAACCATTAACTTTAAGCTGACCCTAGAGATGGAGACTGAAGGCATGTTACTGCATAGGCCTATTTGTCGCTGAACATTATCCGAGCGACATGAGTCAGCCATTAATCTAATGCTTAATAGCTGATCTCTGTAATCTTTGGAGAGCATCGCGTCAACCATTGAGAGTTTTTATCTATATATCGATGATCAGGTGTAGATTCTTTATCAATATTGCACGGCTGCGCTAAGCCAGCTTAGAAATGTAATAGCAAGCTTCGGTTTGTTTTTTCCGGGTATCAAACGCTTACACTAGCATAGAGTTCGTTATAGCTCCGAGAATTTTGTGAAAGTTCTCCTTCAGAAGTATCCACGAATCACTCGGGAATGTTAATCTCCTTAATAATGGTTTCAGCTCGGTTTGACCTGGCGAAGTAAAGTACCAAGTTATCCTGACATACGGATATTTAGTTCTGACAGCAACATTTAATTGAGGTTCTAATGCGTATATGTAATTAATCTGCTCTACTCTGTCGGAACATCTAGCTCTAAGCACTATTTCCTTGAATGCAGGCATCATAGCAGCGAACTTTCAAAATGTACTACGATACATAAACATGCCTCGCTTGGTGGTGTAAACACTTCCAACACCAAACTCGTGTATATGTATGTATGATTACTGTATTCTGCGGCTGTAGTAGTAGACACATCATACAGCTGTAATCAGCCCTTCTTCACTTTTGCCCACTGTGTCTTATCCTCAGCCGAAATCCTTAGCTTCGTCAGGTCTATTCTTGACTTGAGTGTAACGAGTCCTGCTTTCTTGAGGTCACCTCGTAGCATGCTTAGTAGATTTATGCAATGACGTCCTCTCCTGGCTTTGTATTTGCTGGCTCTTATTAGGAAAAATTCCAAGGCTCTCTGTGCTGATGTCTCTTCTGCCATCCTTAGCACATGGCCAAACATGGACCATATTTGCTGGGCGATTTTTACAGACAGCGGCGACGTATTTCACATCTTGTATAGTGCATCTTTGGAAATTATCCTATCTGACCATCAGTTTCCAGTGATGGTGCATAGGTATTTGCAGTGGCAGTCATCGAGTTTGTCTAGAGCTGCCTTTGGAGCTGCCCAGCTGTTACAGTTATACGGCATCAAGGATACACAGTTTGCATTGTATAAACGTAGCCTCTTTATCAAGGACTTGAAAGCTATGTTCCCCATGACACAGCATGCAGAAATGTCAGCAGTCGATAGGTATATGTGAGTGAACACTGTTTTGGATTTATTCATAAAGAGATTCTCAATTTTTAGTTTGCTTGCAGCTATTGGGAGAAGTTTGTCAAGGGCTTTCTTTTCCTCGTCTATGAAGTCCACATGGTCAGCATATTTCATCTCTAGTGGCATACCCAATATTGAAACTGGGGAGGGAGGATGGGGGAGGGGCTAGGTCTTGTGGAACCTTCCCGCACAGATTTCAATGTGGCAGTAAGGTAGCGGGTGAAAAGCACTAGGGATAGACCATCTCCCTGTGGGGAGCCGATTGATGTCTCACACTCTTCAGACTTCACTGACTTGACTCGTACTCTCAGCTTGGTGTCTGCAAGCAGTAGTCTCATTAGTCGTAGCAGTCTACTACAAATTGGTCATTACGTTCATAACGTGTACATGTACATTGTTACCGAGTGCCACGGGCATGTCGCAACCCATAAAATAGCCTGTCCTCATACTTATGATAAATGTTGAACAAACCGTTTAAACAAAAATCAAAACCGTTACCTCTTAACGGATCAGATTTTTAAAACGCTGCTTTTTATACTCTAATGACTATCGATTAATGCTCGTCATGAGTCATTACGAAAATTACACTTAAGCATGCCTCATTGGATACCTTGAGACCTGTGATTTAATGAGGGGCAGGGCTTCGTCATCGAACGAGTTCCCAGGAAAAGATGTGTCCAGACATGTAACCTTGTCGTCCCTCATTACGTAATACATTAACCATTGAGTGCTTGGCAAGGCTCCAAGAGATCATCCTTAATTACCCACATTAACCCTCATCAATCAGTATTAAGCTAATTACCCGTAAGCTCACAGTGCTGGATGACTGCAGGCACATGACTTAATGAGGGGCTGGGGCTTCACAATCAAACGCGTTCCCTGGAAAAGATGAGTCCAGACATGTAGCCTGTCAATCATCCTTAATTACCCTCATTAACCATTGTCAATCATTTTGCTAATTACCTTTAAGCTCACTTCATTTGATGACAGGAGTCATATGATTTAATGATGGATGAGGGGAGGGGCTTATGGCACACTCTACATCTAACATCCAATCAGAATGGCGGAGAGCTGGCGGGTTTCTTTCACACCTTTTTCAAAATGTGGCGAGATCAAAGGAAAAAAGGTGATAATGATGCAAATTACTTGGTTGCTCTGACACAGCAACTACTTTTAAGGTGTGAAAAAAACCCGCCAGCTCGCCTCACCTCTACTCATGTACATTTTGGCAATGGTCATAGCGTGGCTCGATAGGCTATCTGGGTGTCTGAATGTGGTTCTACATTTATACGAGAGGTGTTCAGTTTATTTTGTCACAAGATTGCACGATTTCTTGCTGCACACTTTTGTATCAAAACAAGTGATAGACAAAGTGAAGAAAATGATGGCAAGAATTAACCCACCGACACAACGTGAGATGACCAATCTATTAGGAATTAGTTTGGGATCCGTAAATAACACCACAAACAGTGTTATCAAGGCAAAACCGAGAAAAAAATGCTTGGTTCATAAACTATCCCTAGAGCAGGTTGAAAAGAGGAGAAAGAAGAGCTGGAGGCTGTACCTGAAGCTGTGTGCGGGGAAGTGGAACAACTTTGTCACTACAGATGAGGCTATGTTTTATCTAGGTGGAAGCTACGGAAAACGGCAAGTCTGTTATGTTAGGAAAGGACAAATTGATATGAATAAGTCGAAGTTTGTTAAACGTGACAGTTTCGCGCCTGGTTTCATGGTATGGGCAGGCGTTAGCCATTACGGAAAGACCAGTCTTAAATTCATTGATCGGAATGTGAAAATCAATGCTGATTATTACAGCAAACATGTTTTGAGACCTTTTTTGAAACATGATGTTCCCAAATTATTCCCAGGGAACAAACAGAAGGACATGATTTTTCACCAAGTTAGTGCCTCCTCTCATACTGCACGAAAGAGCTTAACATACTTAAAGCAGAACAATGTTAAATTCATTAGCCCTGAAGAATGGATGCCGAAGTCGCCGGATGCTGCCCCTATGGACTTTAGTATCTGGGGGATTGTCAAGCGCCATCTACAGAAGCGGAAAGTTACAAGTCTTAACAGTCTAAAACGTGCTCTCAAAACCGAATGGAAGGCACTAAGTCAAACTGTGATCAATAAAGCCCTTTCTTCTTGGCCTAAGCGCTGTAGACTGATATATCATGCTCATGGGTCTCAAATTGAACATCTTCTGCAATGAAATTATTTTGTGATAAATGATTGTTGATTAATACTTATTTGAACTTTGTGACAAAATAAACTGAACACCTCTCGTACAGCTTAGATTGGAGGAGCCAAGGATCAGGATTTTTTTCGTAAAGACAGGGAGTAGCCATTCATTTTTGTGATCTGCCTCATACCGAAATTTACAGAAAGATTTTTCGTCTAAGGGTGTAGTTTTCTTGGTTTTATTTTGAGGATTGATGCTGTTTCTGCACGGTGTAGGAGTAAACTTTGGCTGAGGCCATTTGGCCTCTGATACTGGGGTTCTGAGACCCTTTTGAGTCAGAGGTGTTGATCTGGTCCTTAGAGCAGATTTTCTGTCAACCCTTGCTCTCTGTGGAAGGTTGGTTGCTAGGCAGGTAGGTTGGTTGAGTGGTTGATTGATTGATTGATTGATTGATTGATTGATTGATCGATTGATTGATTGATTGATAAAATCCCGGGAATTTAAAAGTAAAGACATAAAATTCGTACACTTGATGAGCTATTCAATGTTCCTGATGAAGATATTTACATCATTCATTACTTATTTTGATTGTGACGTCATCCTACATATGACGTGAATGATTATGACGTAATATGCTTGGGCGACAGATCATATATCCTATGCCCATTTGCACAGCAAGAGACCGTTGTTTTTGGAATTTTACCATTGAATGATAGGGTCAGCTATCGAGCCAGTCATTCCAGTGGCAAATTTTCGAAAATGTCTGCTTGTTAGATGTAAATGGTGGTTTCTCAAGCTCATACATGTAAATAAATTACTATATTTACAAACCAAAACAGAAATTCTACCTTGTTTTGAAAACGTGTTAATTTATATTTTAGGTCTTCTATACCAAATGGTGTCAGGTTTCGCAGAAACTGGGATATAAAAAACCCTCGCCTTTAACCGTTATCTTGCTGCTTTCAAAGGTTAGACCTATTTGTTACACGGTCAGTATAAGAAAGATGTGCGTAAATTATGTAAACAATAATGCTGAAAGTGTTCTACATGTGTGCAGCAAGGGTTTCCCAAATGAATAGAAGTTATCATATAGTTATGTGTACATAAATATTTGGAATTTCAGCGATGTATGGGTTAGGTTTTAACGCATTTCAGTAGTTAAGGGTGGGGCTGGTCGCTATTGTTCTTTTCGTTGGAATGTGGTTTTAACCAATCAAAATGCTCCATTTCATTTTCTAGCGTTTGGAGAACAATGGCGCACAGGGGCACACGCATTCTAGAGAACAATGACGACTATAACGCCACGTTTTTCTCGATAACAATGACGCACAGCCGCACACGTTTTTTTGGATTTTCAACACTCTGGAATGTTCTATTATTTTGAATTAGTTAACCCTTAAAAGTTTAAAACTGTGTATTTTACGTTTACATGTAGTGGCGGCGGTCCCACCCCCCCCCCCTCCGTGGTTATCTACCGTTGTAAAAATAATAAGAGATGATGTATGATAATGTAAAATAATAGAGTTTAAGAGGTGGTCAGATAATGGAGGTCGTAGGAGGATGATGATGAGGAGGAGTTTGAGGATGAATGCAATGCCGGCCGGCCGAGTGGTCTGATAGTAAACTGTAGAATATTTAGAGATTGCCTGTAAGCTGTTACTGTCTTATCAACAGCTACCAGATAGATTAGTAACAAAATAGATTTTTAAGAGGTGGTCTGATAACGGAGGTCGTAGGAGGTTGAGGATGTATGAGGAATTACGGTATTGATGTTTGAAAATAATTTGACTGTTTCGTCGCTAACGTCATTAGTAAACTGTAGAATATTTAGAGACTGCCTGTAAGCTGTTACTGTCTTAGCAACAGCTACCAGACAGATTAGCAACAAAATATTTAAATAATCTTTAAATTAGTTAACGCTTAATAGTCTGTCAAGTTGTACGAATTGTATGTTTTTAGTAGTTAATAAACATTCTGTTGAATATTTGGAAACTAATTTGACTGGCCGTTGGCGCTGTCATAGCAGAACTCAGTTAAAGTAGTTTCAAAATATTCCACAGCTTATCTGTATAGTTTTCTGGAAATTGAGATTCAGAAAATGCAGTGATCGATTGATCCTAACACGGGAGAAGCGTGAGTAGACCTTAGACTAGAGATGGGTGGGGCATAGCTAGAAATAGGTGGACCTTAGCTAGAGATAGGTGGACCTTAGCTAGAGATGGGCGGGCATAGCTAAAACCAGATTCCTCCGTCATTACTCACATGGTGAAATTTGAGATAAAGGCTGTTTTTGGAAGGCGTACATCAAAGCGCGCCTCTTTAGAGACATCGACGTTGTTATGTATTTCACTGACCACTTCTGTGATGGCAAATCTATACGTGACGCTAGAACGAATGTGCAGCTTTTCAACACTAAGCTCTCGCCACTGTAATTTACAAATTATAATAATGCGAAGAACATGACGGAAATATTCTTTAAAAAACAGTGAAATAAGACCTCCGTCATCCCGTGTTTGTCACATTGTAAACTGTTATAGGATTTGTCGCAGTTTTTCTGATTGTCCTGGTTTTTCGACCTTTCCGAAGTTTTTTGTCCGAAGGTAGTGGAACCATAGTTTATTGTCACACCCTTTAATGTGTTAAAAGTTGAGCCAATTCTGACATATGCATAGATCCAGACTCTTTGTCTTTTTTACTCTGCATCAAGGCCACTGTCTAATTTGCACGACATATTTTGTAGTTCTGTTAGAATTCGAACCAAATAGCATCAGTACTTTTTTAGATACTGCTCAGGACCAATCGTGGATGTCGTTGTAATGAGCGTTGCAATTGATGTTATTGATACTGTTTATTTTGCGTGTTATGGCCGCTTTACTAAACTTTGCTCACACTGCAGATAGTTTTGGCCAGCAAACAAATACAATCGCTGTCGCCTGTTTTTCTCTGTATTTCTTTCCCTGACAAGGTCATTGTAAAATGCCGTCCATTTGACTGTAAATGTGCATCGTTCCCTCCCACCACCCACCACCACCCCACCCGCCCTCTCTCCCCCTCTCTCTCCCCCCCCCCCCCTCTCTCTCTCTCACCCTCGCCCTCTCACTGTCTCACTCTCACTCTCTGCACAACCCCCCCCCCCCTCCCTCACCCTCCCACCCCCTGCACCATCGCTCTCTCCCTCTCTCTCCCTCGCTTTCTCTTCCGCTATCACTCTCCCCCTCCCTCCCTTCCCTCCTCTCTCCCTCTCTTTATTTCTCTCCCCTCCCCTCTCTTTCTCTCTCCCTCCATCCCTCCCTCCCTCCCTCCATCCCTCCCTCCCTCCAGCCGCTCCCTCCCTGGTCTGGATGTGTTAAAATCGATTTAAATTATACAACTAGGCCTGCTTTAAGAAATTTATTAGAAGACTTTACTTACCGGAATAGATTCTGCTGCAGCCCCGGTTTCTGATCTGGATAAGAACACGAGAACGCATAGCAACATTATGCGTACATGATCCTGAGAATAATGTAGGCCCACCATTTTTAAACTAAGAATTACGAGAAGTAAGCATTTAGAATTTGAAAGATGTCTAACAGAGGCAAGCTTCAGGATTACATATCTTTAAGAACCCGAATCCAGAGCTTGATAGATGATAGCCCGGATGATATCCCTCCCATATTACGTAATTTAACTAATCCATGATGTTCATTCGAGGCTAGATAAACATTTGCCTTCATAAATCATGGCATTGAGTCCTGGATGATTTCAGTTCTCTAATCTGTGCAGCCTATGCAAAGTGTCCGCGGTGTGTATGAGTCTGCGCACCATGTTATTATACGCAAGACTACTCTCGCATGTAGGCGTTAGCGTACGAATCCGGCATGAAACCGGACCTCGTGGTGACCTGCCATGGCCTAGTTCCCGCATTATATCTACCAATTAAAATACTGTATTTCTCGGAGTAACGGAACGGGACCAGATTCCAATAATAGCATCGTGTTAATCGGTACCAGTAGACGCACGCTTACAAAGCATTCACGTAGGATCTGAAACGAATTGCCGTTGATCAAGCTAAATGGCAAAATAAATGAAATAGAGGAATATAAATCCAACAACCTTTAACACTACAGGATTTGATTACATCGCGGAAAGGCATGACACCTCAAAAAGTCGCCAGGCTGTGAGATAGCTAGTAGCTATGTTCTCCCTGTAGAACTTTACCAAACGTTTTGACATTTATTAGGTCCAACTCTTGAAGAGCTATCAAACTGCATTTTTAAATGTGGATACCTTCCCCCATCACAGGTGATAGAAACAAACTTCACAATTACAGACCAATTTCATTACCATGTGTGGATTATGTAATTATATCGAGAGAGCACTAACTTTAAAACTCGGTTCAGTCCTAAATGTAAATGTAATTGACTCCGCCCAAAATGCTTAGTCCCATGTAGAACACTTAAAAGAATAATCTACTTATAACAGATATCATAGAGTTAGTCGAGAAAGTCTCACTACCAGCAGCGACCATGGCTTCAGACAATAAGCAAGCGTTTGATCACGTCGAATGGAAATTGTTGCTAATGTCATTAAAATATATTGGTTTAGGCCCAGGATTCTTTAAATGGATATGTGTTGATGGAGTTGATAAGCCGGTAAAGGTGTTCCAGTATGTCGATGATACAGCAGTTTTTGCAGGATCAAATAACGATTTCAAGATTTTGAAAGCGTTATCGAACGAATTTCCACAGCATCCCGGCTTAAAATTAAAGGAATGCTAATCTCATCTCAAATGTTGTATTGTACCGATAGATTATGGTTTATAGATCCCATATCATTCATATCCTGGCACATTCCCATATAAGTTTCACAATTACCCGCTTTGTAATATCGCGTAAATGTTGAACAGTGATCTCCACCGTTTTGTCTCATCCAGCGATTGTGCGTGACGTCATGTAAGTGCCAATGTATTACTTTCTTTATAACGTAATAATTATTTTGCTGAAGGTTTTGAAACTAATTTGACTGGATGTTGTTGCTGCCGCAGTAACACCTTCCAGTCAAATTAGTTTCAAAATAGTCAACCGCTTACCTGTAGATTTGCTATTATATCACATTGTCACGCTTACAAAATCCGACCGAAATGTTTCAGAACAAATTTCCATATACTATTCCTCAGGTAGAAGGCGCGAAAATATCTTACTTTGCAAGCTCAGAAACAATTGTAGCCAACTAAATAATGATTTATTTCGACACCATTTACTCGAAGAAAGAAACTGCCTAGAATGTCAAACGCCGGAAACATTTTTTCATTATTTCTTAGAATGTCGAAGATGGGAGAGGGAGAGCTAGTAGGATTTATACCCAATATGCTGTTAGTCTTCATTCTGAATGGAAATCCAGATTTATCTCCACAAATGAACGATGTTTTGCTAAAAAGTGTACAGAATTACATAAAACAAACCAAACGATATTAAATATCTCTCCTAACCACCCCCCCCCCTCTCTCTCTCTATCTCTCTCTCTACTTTCTACTTTCATATTCATCATAATTTCTTTACTGTATATACTTTTGTATTTAACTATTTTACGTAGTTTGTCGTCTTAATGATTTTGTAGGTAGAGGGCGTAACTAAGTTGATAGAACTTGTGCCCAATCCCGTTGTAATATCAGTACAATAAAATATGTTTAAAAAAAAAAGTAAATCAGGAAAGCCATAATAAGCTATAGAAATGTACCAACATTTAGCTACTACAGCCTGAATATCTTTCTTTCACGGAATGGTAAAAAGCTGAAAATCTCATGCATAGTTTGAGTGGCCTATTAGATCGTCTATATAGATATCATGAAATGAGGCTAGTTATCTTTTAACAAACGGAAATCAAAATGATTATTTCTGGGCTCAGCGAGTGGAAGAAACGATCCAGTAATGGACGTTGATTTGTCAGGTGATGTAATCAAAATTGTAACCATCTATTTTAGTAGGAAATCCGACATACCGCTAAATTGGGAAGAACGGTTGTCCCAAGCTAAAGCACATATTAGGCAATTGGAAAAGACAACGTCTTTTTAATTTTGCAGAGTCTCTGTTCTAAATAAGTTAGCTTTATCTGGGTTATGATCTGCCGCTTCCGTCACACAGATGCCTCAAATGGTAGAGATGAAATTAAAGAAATAACCCTCTCTTCTCAATGAGAAGACAGAGCTCATTAATATAACAACCAATTAAAAATAATGCAAAGTACGAAGGTGGGCTTGGTTTTGTTACCATTCTAGTCAAATATGTTTCATTAAAATTCAGGTTTTTTAAACAGATAATTTATCCCAGTGCACCATGGTCCTGCTTTCCCCGAGCGCTCGTCGAGAGATACGTAGAACCCTTTTCGGTTGACTGCCTATTTATGACAAATACCGCTCCACCAAAGTACAATACAATTCCTACTGATTATAAAGAACAATTTGGAGCCTTATACACATATACAAGAGGAATATCTCCATCGGAATGTTGGCAGGATGCTCTAAAGCAACAACTCTGGGGCAATGAAAATATTCTTTTTAATACTTATGTTTTGTATTTACCTTCTGTAGCCGAACAGGTGATTCGGTTTCTAAGTGATTTAAAAAAAGTAGAATTCAGAAAATGGATTTATATGAATGAATTTTCACGATAAACATCAATGAGAAATATTGATGCACACATCGTACTTATTCGCATAATATATGCTGTTCCCACTGATTGCTTTCACTTATCAAATACACATGCTGACTGTTATAATTGTCAACCAACACTGGTCCTGAATAATGAACTTCTTAATTATAGACAAAGATCTAAAGATTGGTATCAGAACTTAAATTTAAGTCAGGTAAGGTATCCAGGGACAATTAATGTATGGAAAATATTAGATGGGAGCCAAATAACTGGAAAATAACATGGAAAATCATCCATTTCTCATTTTATTACACATGATGCACGTGATTTAGCGTGGCCGCCTGTTGCACCGACGGTTGTGGGTCCGACAGTTGACATACAAATGTGGAATTACAGTGTCTGATAGATTTGAGCACATCCAAAATTGAGGAAGAGACAATAGAACATTTATTCACCCAGTGTTCTGTAACTACTGCTTTCTTGGAATTCAGTAAAATGATTCTTGCAAAATTTGGCATCAAATTAACGCCGTATAATTTAATAATTTATCGAAGGAAACAATTTTATTTTAGAGATTTATCTACAATGAAATGCAAGATCTGAAAATGTGAAAACGAATTGTTTCTGTGTGTTTTATCTCTAGGGCTAAATGCCATCTGGAAACATAGGTGATAAGTAGTCAGAAACGTATTAACAGGAAATAACCAAATTGTAGCAAGTGCTATGTTCCGTGCTCCATTGGTGTAATATTTTCATAATGAAAATTATAGGTTGGCATGTTGTGGGAGAAAAAGGTGGTTCCAAAATGTATGGTGTCACAGCAATTTAGTCTCTGCCGGAAATGATCTTTTAATATTAGTGAAAGGAACTGATTTAGAGTCAATTGAGATAGATAAATCGGATACTAGTCTGACCTTGCCACCAATTTTAACTCTACTTTGTGTATTCAAACTGAAATTTACGTTTAAGCCTATAACTTCCTTTCATGCCAAAGTGATACCAATAAATTAATAAATTAATGTAGGCTTTGCTCTTCTAATAACGGCTGTTTTAAGTATTGTTATACTTCAATCAGCTTTCTGTTATTGTTAGCTGCAATGCTGATTCATTTATTTGAGCAATTGTGTAGAACATTTCGATGTTCTAACTCGGCATTTTAATATTAAATTCTAACAAACTGAATAGACCAGGGTAATTTTAGAAACAAGTCGTAAAAGTAAATTGGTAATGTGTTTTAAAATAGCCACAGGTAATCTCAGGAACTTGGAGTTAAAGCACGTTATGTTTTTGGCTTACTAAACGCCTGGATGATTTTAGAAACCTGTCGGAAATTAATTGACATTGAATTTTATATGTGCCACTTACTAATTTCAGTATAAATAATTGTTGCTTGCTTGCTTGACTGGTCCCATCGTACTGTAATGGAATACTTTAAACACATTTGTTCCGGGGTAATTTCCAAATCTCAGGAGGGAGTAAATTGAAAAGTGTAGATAGAGCGCCATCTATGTCGCTCTACTCATTAAACTACATACACTCTACTTAGCCTGCCAGCCATTAATAGACTCAATGGCGTCAATGAGAAGCAGTAACTTACGACTACCTATGACAAGTCGCTTCACCAATTGTCGGTGAGCTATGCTCACCATTTGGTCCTACTACCACATTGTGTGTTACGTTAAACTATGTACGATCTACTTAGTCAAGGATCGGCTCAATGGCGTCATTGACCAGCGGTAACTTACCACTACTTATTGACGAGTTGCTTCAACAATTATTGGTGAACTATGCTCGGGTGTAATGGCTTTGTTCAATTATGCTATGTTATCAGCTCTTTATTAAGTCAATGTAGTTATGTAAATGATACTGATGTGGTTTATTCTCTGAACTGTACATGGTTGTGGAGATATACAATGTTATGCATATGTACATATATACATAATTTTATCAGCAGTCATTATTATCCACACGTTTTAAAAAAATGTCAGGGATATTGTAATCGCCTCCGCCTGCTCGTCTGTCCATCTATTTGTATGTCCGTCCGTCTGTCACGCTATCTCCTCCAAAACAAACCATTGGATGGAATCAACCAAATTTGGTGTTTTGGTTATCCCATTGATTGCCCTTTGCATGACGACACTTCGCCCGCAAGGGTTGGCGTGGGGGTGGCGGGGGGGGGGGGGGGTGGCGCAGGGGGTCGGGTGGCAAACGGTCTAATCACTTGTAACGGAACTCATCTGAAACCGTTAAGCTCATGACACTGCATTATGGAGCCGTTTTATAACTCAGGTTTTGGCTTGTTCCTCCCTCCATTCTGTTCAAAATGGCGGACATTAAAATAGGCACAGTGAGTCGCGCTGGAACAGGACAGGAGTGCAATTCCCTGCTTAGGTCACCCTGGCGATGCGACTCAACTAGTCGCCAATCCATTTTTCTACAACTACTCGCGATTCCGTGTGACCGATTCTCTCGCCGACTCCTGAGACATGAGTGCACGAGCGATCAATTTCACATCACGCGCAAATAATCGGCATTCTAAGATCGGCTGTCGCAGGGGTAGAACATGTTCTACTCCTACGACTAGTTGCCTTGAGTCGCGGGTCAATCGCAAGCAACATGAGTCTAATTTTATGCTCATGCAGCACGAGATATGAGATGCCTGTTGATTTATGTTCAATTTACCCAGCATGCAACGCTACTCAGCATACAATTTCCTGACTCCATATTCGTTAAGTCTATTGTCTGTATAGGCCAGGATTTCTCAAACAAAATCAACCCGTCCGCACATGCAAATAGTTATATGTCCTCCAGTTCTGGAAGCGTAAGCATGCACGTAAGGCGTACTCACGGCAGTACATTCGACAGCCTGCATTTCAATACTGTTCAGCGCAAGTGTGCCAATTTCCAGAAATTGAGAGAAAGCTTTTACATATATTTTGACAATAATTTGTGTGAAAGTTATTGATATCAATGACAGCAAGTCAGTAAAACTATTGTCAAAATAATTATTAGGTAATGCGATTACTACCTGGTACAGATTTTATACTAATTTGAATAATGTAAGTTGTTGGTTTCTAAGGCAACAACAACATTGTCGATTCACTCACGTGAAATCAATATATTACTATTTAGGTAAAGTGAGCGTAAGCTTATATATACGCATTCTCGCCAAGAATGAATGATTAGCAAACTACGTGCATATTTCGTGGACAGATGTGTGCATTTGTTTGAAATGCATTGATCGAACAGAAACGTACACATGATAGTAATACTGAGCGCCGTGTATCACACACGGACAACAATTTGATAAATTTGTTGGTGCCTTAGTTAGCAACAACTTACTCAAATTGCTCTTCAAAACCATAGCGAGTGTTGATTGAAATCTATGATGATTAGTTTAGAATAAATAGACTGAAAGCTGTTGCAGCAACAATTTCCATTCAAATCTTTATCAAATAGGGCTATGTATCAGGTAGTAATTGCAAACCCTACTAATTAGTTTGACAATAATTTGACTGAATGTTGGTACTGTCATTGATAGCGCCAACATTCACGCAAATCACTGTCAATGTATATAAAAGCTTTCTCCTATTTTCTCCTGGACATTGACATACTTTCTCTGAACAATATTGAAATACAGACTGTCGAATGTACTGCCCTGAATGCGCCCTACGCACGTGCTTACGCTTCCAGAGTTGGAGGACAAATAACTATTTGCACGTGCAAGCAGGTTGGTTTTGTTTGAGAAATGCTGGCATGTGCAGACAATATACTACAAGAATATGGCGTCCAATAGTTACAACGATTATGGAGTCAGAGCATTGCGTGCTGGGTAGCATTTCGCGCGGGTAGCATAGCAGGCTGGGTAAATTGAACAGGCATCTCATAACACGTGCAAAAGTGTCTCTATTTAATGGTACACAAGAGCTTTAAGCTATTATATTCTTTTCATAACTTGTTAAAATGGCTAGTGAATGTGTGTTTGAAGATGAGAAGTAAAACAAAAAAGATGAGGGGAGGCTAATTTCACTGTATCAGCAACATCCCTCTCCATATGCGGTTGCAGAGAAGGGCTATTTTCATCGTCCGATGAAGCAGACAGCTATCGCACAAATTTCAAACACCATTGGGAAGACAGGCATAGAAATAAACCTACATTCAAATATACCAATTATCCTTTATCTCAAATGATCAAAACAAAAAATACCAACATTTTATCTAATTCTATGAGGCTATTTAAGCGCCGATGTCAGTTGACATGAGAGAGCTTACGATTTGGTAGCGTTTGGGCGAAACTATTTGCAGGGAGTTGTGCACAATCACACCAAGTCGACATACGTCCAACGGTGCAGAGTCGTCGCCAGTTGTATTTCAGCGCGCATAATCGCCTCATGACCTAAGCAGGGCGTAAGAAACGTGTGGTTGTTAGTGATATTGGGAGTATGAATGTAGATGTTTTATTCATCCAAGAGACACATGTGTCTGATGCCCAGGAGATCAAGCATTTTGATAGTAGGATCGCAATGACTGGTTACTGGTCTTTCGACTCAAATCACTGCGATGGTGTGGCTATTTTGTTCAGGAGTTGTCTCTCTTTTTAAATTTTGCAAGTTCAAAGCGATTGAGATGGGCGTCTGGTTGCCGTTGATTTGATTCTGAATGGCAAATCTGCCCGATTTGTCAACATTTATGCACCTGCTAAGACTTAAGAGAGCAGATCGTAAGACAGTCTTTACTTATGTATTTACCTTTTTAGTTTTTCGTCATTCTGTTCTTCTGGGTGGTGATTTTAACTGCATTTTAGACGTAAGTGTTGATAAACTCGGTGGGAATCCAACTACAAGTCAAGTCGGTTCTGAAATGTTAAAATTAGCAATCAGAGATCTTAAACTTACAGATGCCTTCAGGTATCTACATCCGGGCACTAGAGCGGTCACCGGATGGAGTCCAGACTTAAGAATTGGTACACGTTTGGATCGGTTCTATGTAAGTAACTCTTTGAAGGCTTCAATATCATGGGTTTTGATCACGAATGTTATCATAAGTGAGCATCGCTTCACGATATTGACGCTTTCAAATTTTCATGGATTCTCTATAAGACCTTCCTACTAGAAGCTTAACAATGCCCTTCTAAAGGATGAATGTTTACTGAGTGTTATGCTTTTTGGAAACATTATTAGCTGAAGATAATATTGATTCAGGTTGTTGGGATGTGTTTAAAGACAAAATTAAACAATTTGCTATCCATTTTTCTAGAAATAAAAAAAGAGTAGAGTCAGATGAAGCGAAATCTTTGGATTTTCTGTGACACGCAGAGATCAGAAATCCCGGGAGCCTTACTGATCAGATTAAAACTTTAAAAGATAGCCTTAACAGGTTTCATTTCCATAGGCAGTATGGAGTTCTCATCCGGTCCAAAGTTAACGTACTCGATTATGGTGAAAGCTCTTCAATATTCTTTTAACAAAGATAATTTAAATCTTCGCAAGAGAAAGTTATTGCAAAATTAGAAGATAATGGGGTCGAACTTACTGACCTTAAGTCGCAAAATTTATACCAAGATGAATCTATTGATGAGTCAATTTGTTCTTAACTTCTTAAGGATATGCCTTCCTTAGGCGATGTAGATAAGCGTTTATGTGATGGTCCCACCATACTTGAGGAAATTGACGTGAAAGGCATGTCCAATAATAAGTCACCTGGATCTGGTGGACGTCCAGCTGAGTTTTACTCCGCTTTTTGGTCTTTGCTCGGTCCTTACCTCACTAAGTTGTATAATTATGAATTTCAAGATTGTCAAACGCGAAGGTCACAGAAATTAGGTGTTATAACGTTAATTTGTAAGAATAAGAATCAAAATCAATTTTTGACAAATTGTCGGCCTTTGTCTATGCTGAATGTTGATTACAAAATATTGTCAAAGTCTATTGCAAATCGGGTGTCTTGTGTTTTAAAAAATATTGTTCATCCTGATCAGACTTGTTCTATTAGAATCCGCTCCATTCTCAGCAACCTTCATATGCTTAGGAGTATTGTGGATTATTGCCATAATCAAGGTACTTCCGTCGCATTTGTCTGTCTAGGAGAAAGCTTTTGGCCTGGGTCAATCACCAATATTTGTTCAAGCTTTTAAAGTCTTGTAATTTTCAAGAATCCTTTGTCAACTGGATTCACTTATTGGATACCGACATTGAAAGTTCTGTTTTAATTAATGGTAACATTACGGAACCATTTGCTATAAAGATGTCCGTTTGGCAAGGATGCTCTCTTAGTCCTTTGTTATTATCCCCACCTTTTAATAAACCGTCGGGGATATTGTAATCGACTCTGTTCGCCTGTGCGTCTGTCTGTCTGTCTGGGGGTGGGGGATTCTCATGGCAGGGGTCAAAAGGTCAAATCAGTTGTTACGCAACTCCTCTGAAATCGTTAGATGGAACTCAACCAAATTTGGCATCTGAGTTATCCATATGATTGATGATAATAATGAGATCTTATTTTACAAGATTGCTTTTGAATGATTGTAATTGACAGTATTTGATAGACAGATTGAAGTAGCCATATTGTATAATTATCTTACGTACATTGGTTGCTATAGTCAATCTAGTTTTGTCATTTTACAATTAGGATTCAGAATGAGCCACCCCACCCCGCTTAGATCTTAATTCCGCTAAATACTATGACACAATGACTGGATCGTTTACCCTCTTTAGGCTTGGAACTAGTTCTATTTCTGCAATGTAAAATATGAACTCCGCAGTGGTAAGACGCTGTTGGATTTGATGTGGGGTTAACAAGTTAAACACGGCAAGGTCTTGCGAGACAACCGGGTGAGAAAAATAGTGGATGGCCCGAATAGAGTGTATAGAAAACTGTTCTACGATTCAGAGCAACATGGAGTCTCGTGCTGTATGGTTAATGTACCTTTCCGGTTTTAGCTATGCCCCGCCCATCTCTAGCTAAGCTTCACCCACACCTCGCTCGTACTGGGATCGATCGATCTCTGAACACCCTGACCATCAGTTTCCAAAAAACTACACAGGTAAGCTGTTGAATATTTTGAAACTAATTTGACTGGGTACTGTTGCTGCCTAAAGCGCCCAGTCAAATTAATTTCAAAATATTCAACAACATGTTTATTAAATAGTAAAGAATTACAAAGACATACAATTCATACAACGTGTCGGACCATTTGAGATTTGGTGACGGTCTATATGGAACCCTTTGTGACGTAATGATTATGACCCCATTTTACAGGCGCTGAGCTGATTATGACGTCATACGAGGTCTGATGATGAATGGATACTCGGAAAGGTGAATTATGGTAACACCCGGAACGTACGTGACGGGTCATAGATCACCTAAGATTAGGTCTTGATGGCTCATAACCATTGTTTCTAGTTCCCAAATATGAATTGGCACATAGTGATTATGATAGAACGCGATGTGAGTGGTTAATGCTCTTGTCATAACAAAACAAGAAAGTGGGAATCACAAAGTATGCAAGGAATGAGCACTTGATGAGTCCTGTCTAAACAGAAATGTGTGCATGATCTGTCAAGAGGCATCACTTGCATGCTGGTTCCAACCGGTTTAATCCGATCGTCTGTAGTATGTGCGAAGAAGAGTGTTAACCAATCAAAGTAGTTAGATTGTGGGAAATCCCTAGGAAATACCACAATGACGTCATTAGTGGAGTGTCATGTACGGATCTGCTTTTACAGTATATATGCATGCCATTATTTCGATAAGTTCTTCATCAGTAACGCTTAAATCAAGTAGTTCTGAACGTACTCTGTAAAACGAGTTACCATCAGTTTGATCTTCAATATTGAGACATAATTGTTAGCATTGGAAGTTATTTCGTTACGGTTTGTAAAAGCTTATCAAGCCTGTAATACGGGTATTATTTGTTTGCATTTATTAAAATGTAATTATTAATTTACAATAAGAGTGTTTATTATGCTGTTACCAAGTGAATAGAAGAAGCAATTAGGTGTGTAGAAGTTGCAGCGAAGGCAGGCCATCTTCCCAAACTCGATTAGGTTCCGGAACCGTAAGTGTTTTTTTATTCAGAAAATATACGACACCCCAGATTTTTCACCCTGTCTGTAAAATAGATGCTTGTGAGGGCAATACGGAATGTCGGCAAAAAAGCCATTGAGCGCCTATAAAAGCCAGCCTGGCTGTATGCTCCCAAAGGGAGCTGAGATTGTGCAGGAATGAAAAAGACCCAATGACCAGAAATTGTACAGCGCTTGGAGCATGCAAGAGCATGGGGTTCAGCGCAATAAAAATTTACTATCTATCTATCTATCTATCTATCTATCTACCTACCTACCTACCTACCTACCTACCCACCTACCTACCTACCTACCTGCCTGCCTACCTACCTACCTACCTACCTATCTATCTATCTATCTATCTATCTATCTATCTCTCTACGTGACCTGTAGGATGACGCCATCATTAATTATGGCATGATTGACTCGATATAGTCCGTCTTAATGCAATGAGTGTGGTATATAGTAATAGATTATTTTAGCTTTCACTGTTGATATGTTAATCTTATATTGTTATTCGTATACTATTTATCAAGCCTGCTATTTCACCGGATCTTTATGGGGGTGTGCAGGTCTTTTTCAAAGGAGTTTCTCCGTAAAGTTTGTCCGTCTGCGTTAGCGTAGGATTGCCCCCAAAAATAAAAGAAAGTAGTAGTAGTAGTAGTAGTAGTAGTAGTAGTAGTAGTAGTAGTAGTGGTTGTGGTGGTGGTGGTGGTGGCGGTGGTGGTGGTGGTGGTGGTAAAGCAGGTGATAGCAGTATCGGCAGCGATCATTGTTGTTGCTGTTATGGCATTAGAGTAAGAATATGATAATCACACCGGAATGTTTGAAAATTAAATTATCTAAATTGTATACTTTTAGAGGCCTAAACTTTGGGCCTAGATATAAAGAAAAGAAACAATTCTTAACATATGAGGATTTAATTCCATATAAATTAGTATAATTTTTTGAGTTGTGAAATTGAATTAGAGGCTCGTGCCTCTAATTCAATTTCACAACTAGAAAAATTATATTAATTTATACGGAATGAAATCATCACATGTTAACATTTATTTCGTTTCAATACATCTAGCCACATAATTTAAGCTTCTAAAAGTATTAAATTTTAACAATTTTATTTTCAAGCATTTACTGTGAATATGCACCTTTAATATAGTTAACTTACTTACAGTTTGTAATACTCGAGGTGTCTAGTATACGAATTTTCATGTTCCATCACGAAACATTGTCACACGGAGTACGATTTGGTGACCATCTTGGCGGCCATCTTGCATTTCAGACGAAAATCTATCACTGGGATAACTATTGATCTAGGTATTATACATTATTTTCATGATTTAATCACGTTGGATACGTTAAAACTCGAAAAATATGAAAAAGTCCGAATAACTTATCCTCAAAATATCTCTCTACATACCATCCTTTGTCTTCTTTCGGCCTTGTCCAGGATCCACCGTTTATTAACTGGATAAACATCATCATCTTAAAGTTGTCCAATATTTATAAGGCCATCTCGCCTCTAGAAAACAAAAATAACAAATCTCAGGCAATAAAATAAATAAAAAATATTTTCAATTTTTTGAAAATTCTGAGCCAGCGCCTTAACCATATTACTACCTACCAGCCAGTGCCAGTTCTATTATTTTATTGACTTACTAACCAACTAATTATGTGCACCTATCTATACCGTCGGGCAAATCTGTCATTCCACTCATCAATCAATATGGTCTGTCTTCTCAAATTGTGGTTTTGTAATTGGGAGTTGGATTGGATGGATGGATGGATGGATCGATGGATGGATGGATGGACAGGTGGTCTGGATTGATGGATGGAGAGATGGATGGAGGATCTGGATGGATGGATGGTCTGACTGCTGGATGGATGGATGGTATGGATGGTTCTGGATGGATGGGTGGGTGGCTGGGTGGGTGGGTGGCTGGATGGATGGATGAATGGATGGAGTGATGGATGGAAGGACATGTGGTCTGGATGGATGGATGTGGGAATAGAGGATCTGGATGGATGGATGGTCTGACTGATGGATGGATGGTTAGGGATGGAAAGATGAATGGATGGATGGATGGATGGATGGGTGGGTGGGTTTGTGGATGGAATGAAGGATGGATGGATGGAAGGAAGGATGGAAGGATGGAAGGGCAGGTGGTCTGAATGGATGGATGGAGGGATGGATGTAGGATCTGGATGTATGGATGGTTCTGGATGGATGGGTGGGTGAATGGGTGGTATGGATGGATGAATGGATGGATGGAAGGACAGATGGTCTTGATGGATGGATAGAGGGATGGAGGGATGGATGGATGGAGGGTCTGGATGAATGGAATGTCTGACTGATGGATGGTTCTGGATGGATGGGTGGATGGGTGAATGGATTGATGGATCAGACTCCTCCTTCCTTCACTCCACTCCTCCTTCTTTCAGCCCTTCATTCCCTCTCCTCTTTCCCGTCCTTCCCTCCAATTTTCCCCAGTTTGGGGAAAGATTTTGAAATTAGGTTTACTGAAAGTTTTATTGCTGTGAGAAACAACAAAATACATTCAGCAGCACAATACTCAAAATTAGTTTTTAAAGAATTTTCAGTATTAAAATTAAAAAAGAAATTCTTAATAAAATTGACAAAATCATTCCCAGTTTAAAGCTTAGTTCTAGCTGAATAAATCAAACATTGAAAACAATACCAATCTGGCGCCTTTGAAGAATAGAAAACAATTCACTGAATTAATGGCCTAGGTTTGATCCTTTGATCAATGACTTCTCAATCAAGCGAGTGACACCTAAACCTCACTCGGAAACCCTAGAGCTCAATCAATAGCAAAGGGCATAACACAATTGAATCTAGCACCTATGGTGGCCTGAATCTTTATTGAAAATAAGTTAGCTAACTTCAAAGCAATTGAGTAATTCTCGAAGACAATCCCCTAAAGCCAGCCACCCTAATAAATAGACAGGAATTATGATGGAAGGACAGATTTGTTCTCAAGGCTCTGAAGAAGGTTATTCTTAACCGAAACCGGTCAGCCAAGCACGACGGTATCATAAAATTGTGAGTTATATATTAATTGCTATTATTGTAGTTGTTGTATGTTTAAATATTAAAATGCTAATAACCCTTCATCTTCCATTTCAGGTATAGTTAAATTGTGTAGGCTTGTAAACTTAGTAGGCTTGTGGTTCTATGTGGGCTTGTAGATGTAATTATTCATCACTCAAATTTCAGGTTTTAATTTTTAGATCAGCCCTTTAATTTAAACTAGACAATTGTTGGTTAGAGCTTGATTATCTCCCTTGCTTAGATTTGTTGACTGGCCCAGTTGTTGCTAAATTTGTTGGTTTTGATCATTTATTAGAGCATAATATCACCATGGCTAGAACGAGCAAGGGCAAGAGACGGAATGTCAACCATGAGGACAGCAGTCCGTCTCCTCCCCAGGCTCGACTAGTCAAGTGCTATTATATGATAATACAATGTTTTCACCACATAGGTGTCCTAACCAGCAATTTGGGCTCCAACACCCTGCCAACCGGTCTGAGCAGGAAGGTGAGCGAACTCTGCCATTTCATTAAGCCAGCTATGCCAAATATAGAGGTAGTAAGTGACATCAAGAAAGTTAACTTTGTTTGGGCAAATTCCATCATTCGAGCTATGATAGACCATTACAATTTCAGTTTAGGCACCATCATGTCCGAAATTATCATAGCTCAGACCGCGCCAAACCTTAATTTAGGTAAGGCAAAATCAACTGCCATTAGATGGGCAAAAGCCAACTATGGCAAAAAACTTCACGTCAAATCAATCGAAGCATTCTATCAATTTATTAGGCCTTTCGACCCACACTTTCAACAGAAAGCACAAAATTGCCAAGTTACCACCCCTACTGCAAGGTCATCCCAGACCGTACCAGTCATTCCACCACCTTCAGAACTCAGGAAACGGCTCAGGTCACCAACCGATAGCCCCCCACCAGTGAAGAGAACGGATACTCGGCCATCACCGATATTCCTATTAGACTCTCCTGTGGACCCTCTTCAGATTCCTCTACCTGACTCCCCACCACCCTTGTCTCCAGAGGAGTTCCCTCCCCTTCCACGGAGTGTCGATGCTAATCAGAAATCTGGTCCAAGGACCAAATCAACTCCTGTGGATCCTAGTAAGATACCACTACCAGACACCCCGCCTCCACTGTCTTCAGATGAATTACCTCCCCTTCCACAGAGAGCAATAGATGACAGAAAATCTGGTCTAAGGACCAGATCAACACCTTTGACTCAAAAGGGTGTCAGTACCCCAGTGCCAGTGGCCAAACTACCTCAACCAAATTTCACCCCTACACCGTGTAGAAACAGCATCAATCATCAAAATAAACTCAAGAAAACTTAGAAGCTAATTCTTTCTGGAAATTTCGGTATGAGGTAGACCACAAACATGAATGGCGACTCCCTGTCTTGACGAAAAAAATCTTGATCCTTGGCTCCTCCAATCTAAGCCGTATAAATGTGAAACCCCATTCAGACACCCAGATAGCTTGCTATCCAGGGGCAAAATTGTGCCATGCTAGGACTATTGTCAAAAAATACATGGACTCCTATCAGCCAGAGAAAATCATCATAAACATTGGCATAAATGATAAGGATGAACCTATGTCTGTAACTGCCCAACGAGTCCAACTCCTATTCAGTACCATTCGTTCAAAATTTCCAGATGCAAAGGTTTATTTCACTAAACTGAACTACTCTCAACATCTAACTGCAAAGCAGAAAAGGACCTTAGCATTTATCAATTCATCTGTAGAATCCCTGCGTATAAAGGTCTCTGTCATCCCTAGTCTACCAATTTCTGATTTTGAAGTAGTCCAGGATAATATTCATTGGAGTGAAAAAACTGCTAATGCATTGTATTATAGCTGGTTAACCTTTCTTAATTTAAACTAACCGAGGGTCAGGGTACTAACCACCCCGGTATCGGGCTAGGTAGTGATATTGTTAATCTCACTGGCGCTACATTAACTGAAGCAGAAAAATCAATACTCAATCGTGGCCTAACATTTGTACCAACTCCTAGGCCCAAATTAGGCATAGATGCACTTTTAGATAATGGCTCAATGGAAGTTCTTGAATTTTCCCACCGTGTCAAATTAGCCGACTTTTTTCGAAACTCGAAAAGTAATATTCTGCCATTCGTTGAAAGAACTGGCTGGGCACCAGACTCAAAATTAGTCGATCCAGCGATCCCCGACAGTATAAAAATTGTAAAAGAACGTATTGAAAATGTTGAATTTCCGAAAAATCATAAAAATTTGTCATATGAGGAACGTCAAGCCTTAACAGGATTGCGTAAAAACAATGACATTGTCATTAAACCTGCTGATAAGGGATCTGCTGCAGTAATAATGCTTAAAGACAACTACATTCGTGAAGCACATCGTCAACTCAGTAATCCAAAACATTACCAAAAATTAGACGAACCACTCTGGCAAAATAACTGTGACAATTTTAATGAAATTCTCCAAAATATGGTTGATAAGAAGAGTTTAACGCAGAAACAGTTTAAATACCTCATTGCGAAACGAGACTCAAAACCACGTACATTTTATCTGTTACCCAAAATTCATAAGGCTATTGATTCTTGGTCAGATCCTATGATACCACCAGGACGACCTATTATATCGGATTGTGGTTCTGAATCCTATAGGATCAGTGAAATCATTGATTATCACCTACAACCAATTGCGAATAGACATTTTAGCTTCTTGAAAAATACTGACGACTTTCTGTCGCAGGTCTCTGAGATCTCGATACCTCCAAATTCATTTTTAATTACGCTCGACATCGATGCAATGTACACAAACATTGACATCGAAAAGGGTTTGAATTCTGTCCGTAAAGCGTTTGAAAAATACCCTGATAACAATAGGCCCACTGGCGAAATATTAGCTCTCTTAGAGCTAAGCTTAAAGGGCAATGATTTTGAATTTGCGGGTGAAACATACCAACAAATTTGCGGCTGCGCAATGGGTAAGCGTTTCAGTCCGAGTTTTGCCAACATCTATGTAGCAGAGTGGGAGGAGGATGCGCTTAGCAAATGTCCGAAACAGCCTCTCTTTTATCGCAGGTACCTCGATGATATTTTCATTATTTGGCATCATACAAAGGAAGAATTTAATGAATTTTTCACCATTTTGAACAATCATGACCCGAATATCAAGCTAAAAGCCAACATTGACCAAATGTCCGTAGACTTTTTAGATTTAACGCTATACAAAGGTGTAATGTATGACACAACGGGACACCTTGATTATAAAGTATATTTTAAGCCCACAGATTCTCATCAACTACTTCACAAGAAATCATTCCATCCACCTCATACCTTTAAAGGAATTGTAAAATCACAAATCATCCGTTTTCATAGAAATTCGAGTGATAGAAAAAACTTTGAATCTGCATGCTCTCTCTTATTCAAGGCCCTCAAGCCGAGAGGCTATTCATCTAGATTTTTGCGCAAAATTAAGTCTGATACTTTACAGGATTTGGAAACTATCCCTGATAATGCTGCGGATCACAGGCCTACCAAGATTCGTCACAATCGTCCAATCACAGGCGCAGGAGAATCTCGGAAATGTGGAAAGAAAAGGTGTAAATTAGACCTACTTCTTCCAAATCAAAAAACGTTTATGAGCTTTCAGAACAAAAACAAATTTCAAATTCAGTCTAATTTAGATTGCGATTCCGAAAACGTCATTTATGTAATATCTTGTAAATTGTGCCAAAAGCAATATGTCGGTGAAACCAAATGCCCATTAAGATGGCGAGCTACTAGACACCTTTGCGATATTAGACATGAAAAAGACACGCATGTCGCTGAACACTTTAACCTTCCTGGCCATTCAGTCGCTCGGGACTTCGAAATTATACCCATTGAACAACCACCTCTCTCAAATACCACTGACGAAACTGATAATCATAGGAAACTTAGAGAATCATTTTGGATTAAGCAATTAGAAACAGAATGGCCGAGGGGCATAAATGTGGACCCCGGTCTTGCTGATCAGCGTGAAATAATTCCATTCACTCTGACATATAATCGAAAAAATGTAGAAATTGCCGAAATTTTGAAAGATGAATATCATAAATTACAGAATAATCTAAGACAGCCTCTCAATTTGCGCCCAGTAATAGCATTTAGGAAAAATCCAAATCTACGTGACATATTGGTAAAATCGAAATTAACTGGATAAACATCATCATCTTAAAGTTGTCCAATATTTATAAGGCCATCTCGCCTCTAGAAAACAAAAATAACAAATCTCAGGCAATAAAATAAATAAAAAATATTTTCAATTTTTTGAAAATTCTGAGCCAGCGCCTTAACCATATTACTACCTATCTATCTATCTATCTATCTATCTATCTATCTCTCTACGTGACCTGTAGGATGACGCCATCATTAATTATGGCATGATTGACTCGATATAGTCCGTCTTAATGCAATGAGTGTGGTATATAGTAATAGATTATTTTAGCTTTCACTGTTGATATGTTAATCTTATATTGTTATTCGTATACTATTTATCAAGCCTGCTATTTCACCGGATCTTTATGGGGGTGTGCAGGTCTTTTTCAAAGGAGTTTCTCCGTAAAGTTTGTCCGTCTGCGTTAGCGTAGGATTGCCCCCAAAAATAAAAGAAAGTAGTAGTAGTAGTAGTAGTAGTAGTAGTAGTAGTAGTAGTAGTAGTGGTTGTGGTGGTGGTGGTGGTGGCGGTGGTGGTGGTGGTGGTGGTAAAGCAGGTGATAGCAGTATCGGCAGCGATCATTGTTGTTGCTGTTATGGCATTAGAGTAAGAATATGATAATCACACCGGAATGTTTGAAAATTAAATTATCTAAATTGTATACTTTTAGAGGCCTAAACTTTGGGCCTAGATATAAAGAAAAGAAACAATTCTTAACATATGAGGATTTAATTCCATATAAATTAGTATAATTTTTTGAGTTGTGAAATTGAATTAGAGGCTCGTGCCTCTAATTCAATTTCACAACTAGAAAAATTATATTAATTTATACGGAATGAAATCATCACATGTTAACATTTATTTCGTTTCAATACATCTAGCCACATAATTTAAGCTTCTAAAAGTATTAAATTTTAACAATTTTATTTTCAAGCATTTACTGTGAATATGCACCTTTAATATAGTTAACTTACTTACAGTTTGTAATACTCGAGGTGTCTAGTATACGAATTTTCATGTTCCATCACGAAACATTGTCACACGGAGTACGATTTGGTGACCATCTTGGCGGCCATCTTGCATTTCAGACGAAAATCTATCACTGGGATAACTATTGATCTAGGTATTATACATTATTTTCATGATTTAATCACGTTGGATACGTTAAAACTCGAAAAATATGAAAAAGTCCGAATAACTTATCCTCAAAATATCTCTCTACATACCATCCTTTGTCTTCTTTCGGCCTTGTCCAGGATCCACCGTGTCAAATTAGCCGACTTTTTTCGAAACTCGAAAAGTAATATTCTGCCATTCGTTGAAAGAACTGGCTGGGCACCAGACTCAAAATTAGTCGATCCAGCGATCCCCGACAGTATAAAAATTGTAAAAGAACGTATTGAAAATGTTGAATTTCCGAAAAATCATAAAAATTTGTCATATGAGGAACGTCAAGCCTTAACAGGATTGCGTAAAAACAATGACATTGTCATTAAACCTGCTGATAAGGGATCTGCTGCAGTAATAATGCTTAAAGACAACTACATTCGTGAAGCACATCGTCAACTCAGTAATCCAAAACATTACCAAAAATTAGACGAACCACTCTGGCAAAATAACTGCGACAATTTTAATGAAATTCTCCAAAATATGGTTGATAACAAGAGTTTAACGCAGAAACAGTTTAAATACCTCGTTGCGAAACGAGACTCAAAACCACGTACATTTTATCTGTTACCCAAAATTCATAAGGCTATTGATTCTTGGTCAGATCCTATGATACCACCAGGACGACCTATTATATCGGATTGTGGTTCTGAATCCTATAGGATCAGTGAAATCATTGATTATCACCTACAACCAATTGCGAATAGACATTTTAGCTTCTTGAAAAATACTGACGACTTTCTGTCGCAGGTCTCTGAGATCTCGATACCTCCAAATTCATTTTTGATTACGCTCGACATCGATGCAATGTACACAAACATTGACATCGAAAAGGGTTTGAATTCTGTCCATAAAGCGTTTGAAAAATACCCTGATAACAATAGGCCCACTGGCGAAATATTAGCTCTCTTAGAGCTAAGCTTAAAGGGCAATGATTTTGAATTCGCGGGTGAAACATACCAACAAATTTGCGGCTGCGCAATGGGTAAGCGTTTCAGTCCGAGTTTTGCCAACATCTATGTAGCAGAGTGGGAGGAGGATGCGCTTAGCAAATGTCCGAAACAGCCTCTCTTTTATCGCAGGTACCTCGATGATATTTTCATTATTTGGCATCATACAAAGGAAGAATTTAATGAATTTTTCACCATTTTGAACAATCATGACCCGAATATCAAGCTAAAAGCCAACATTGACCAAATGTCCGTAGACTTTTTAGATTTAACGCTATACAAAGGTGTAATGTATGACACAACGGGACACCTTGATTATAAAGTATATTTTAAGCCCACAGATTCTCATCAACTACTTCACAAGAAATCCTTCCATCCACCTCATACCTTTAAAGGAATTGTAAAATCACAAATCATCCGTTTTCATAGAAATTCGAGTGATAGAAAAAACTTTGAATCTACATGCTCTCTCTTATTCAAGGCCCTCAAGCCGAGAGGCTATTCATCTAGATTTTTGCGCAAAATTAAGTCTGATACTTTACAGGATTTGGAAACTATCCCTGATAATGCTGCGAATCACATGCCTACCAAGATTCGTCACAATCGTCCAATCACAGGCGCAGGAGAATCTCGGAAATGTGGAAAGAAACGGTGTAAATTAGACCTACTTCTTCCAAATCAAAAAACGTTTATGAGCTTTCAGAACAAAAACAAATTTCAAATTCAGTCTAATTTAGATTGCGATTCCGAAAACGTCATTTATGTAATATCTTGTAAATTGTGCCAAAAGCAATATGTCAGTGAAACCAAATGCCCATTAAGATGGCGAGCTACTAGACACCTTTGCGATATTAGACATGAAAAAGACACGCATGTCGCTGAACACTTTAACCTTCCTGGCCATTCAGTCGCTCGGGACTTCGAAATTATACCCATTGAACAACCACCTCTCTCAAATACCACTGACGAAACTGATAAACAAAGGAAACTTAGAGAATCATTTTGGATTAAGCAATTAGAAACAGAATGGCCGAGGGGCATAAATGTGGACCCCGGTCTTGCTGATCAGCGTGAAATAATTCCATTCACTCTGACATATAATCGAAAAAATTTAGAAATTGCCGAAATTTTGAAAGATGAATATCATAAATTACAGAATAATCTAAGACAGCCTCTCAATTTGCGCCCAGTAATAGCATTTAGGAAAAATCCGAATCTACGTGACATATTGGTAAAATCGAAATTAACTGGACAAACATCATCATCTTAAAGTTGTCCAATATTTATAAGGCCATCTCGCCTCTAGAAAACAAAAATAACAAATCTCAGGCAATAAAATAAATAAAAAATATTTTCAATTTTTTGAAAATTCTGAGCCAGCGCCTTAACCATATTACTACCTACCTATCTATCTATCTATCTATCTATCTATCTATCTATCTATCTATCTATCTATCTATCTATCTATCTATCTATCTATCTATCTATCTATCTCTCTACGTGACCTGTAGGATGACGCCATCATTAATTATGGCATGATTGACTCGATATAGTCCGTCTTAATGCAATGAGTGTGGTATATAGTAATAGATTATTTTAGCTTTCACTGTTGATATGTTAATCTTGTATTGTTATTCGCATACTATTTATCAAGCCTGCTATTTCACCGGATCTTTATGGGGTGTGCAGGTCTTTTTCAAAGGAGTTTCTCCGTAAAGTTTGTCCGTCTGCGTTAGCGTAGGATTGCCCCCAAAAATAAAAGAAAGTAGTAGTAGTAGTAGTAGTAGTAGTAGTAGTAGTAGTAGTAGTGGTTGTGGTGGTGGTGGTGGTGGCGGTGGTGGTGGTGGTGGTGGTAAAGCAGGTGATAGCAGTATCGGCAGCGATCATTGTTGTTGCTGTTATGGCATTAGAGTAAGAATATGATAATCACACCGGAAAGTTTGAAAATTAAATTATCTAAATTGTATACTTTTAGAGGCTTAAACTTTGGGCCTAGATATAAAGAAAAGAAACAATTCTTATCATATGAGGATTTAATTCCATATAAATTAGTATAATTTTTTGAGTTGTGAAATTGAATTAGAGGCTCGTGCCTCTAATTCAATTTCACAACTAGAAAAATTATATTAATTTATACGGAATGAAATCATCACATGTTAACATTTATTTCGTTTCAATACATCTAGCCACATAATTTAAGCTTCTAAAAGTATTAAATTTTAACAATTTTATTTTCAAGCATTTACTGTGAATATGCACCTTTAATATAGTTAACTTACTTACAGTTTGTAATACTCGAGGTGTCTAGTATACGAATTTTCATGTTCCATCACGAAACATTGTCACACGGAGTACGATTTGGTGACCATCTTGGCGGCCATCTTGCATTTCAGACGAAAATCTATCACTGGGATAACTATTGATCTAGGTATTATACATTATTTTCATGATTTAATCACATTGGATACGTTAAAACTCGAAAAATATGAAAAAGTCCGAATAACTTATCCTCAAAATATCTCTCTACATACCATCCTTTGTCTTCTTTCGGCCTTGTCCAGGATCATATAGCTTTGGGCACAAGATCGTCTTGTCAGATCGCTTGTGGGTGGCATTGCGGTCGTTCACAGGAACAATGTGTGGGACAAGGTTGTCTCTTAGAGGTGGGAGCTGGGAGAGTTCCGGCGTAGATTTTCTCGACAGCTGCTCGCCCCAACTCCACTATCTCCATCAGCATAATGCTGCGTATGGTATTAACATAATTCTCCTGGGAATTGCCATACACCAGACACATGAATGCGGCAATGACATCCTTTACGGACCACTCATCTCCGAATGTCTAAAACATAGGTACATTATTAAATCATGCTGTCCAATTACTTGTATTCAGCAAATAGTTGATTTTCATGAAAGACTACTGAAAATTGCCGTGCAAAGTAAACACTCTCACATGAAAGCTGTGTGTTAAGTGGGTGGCTCTGTCACCAGGGTCCAGCCTTCTCACTGATGGCACTCTTTACAACTTCCCCGGTAAAAACGTAATGTGCTGAATATGGTAGTGCAGTTGTCTGCTCCCTTCGATCCCGCTAGTTCAATAACGTTCACAGTTTGGCGACGCTTTCCCGTCCCAATGCCGAGGTAGATGGTGAGTGCGATGATGTCAGCCTGGTGCTGGAGGATTATGAAAATGACGGTCTCTCGCATCCTAGCCACAGCTGACTTGTACATCGGCTTAGCGGCATGATTGAGGTAGAGTACACCCTATCTGTCCGTCTCCTCCGGGTTCGACACCAGCTCGGGGATATCATGTGACGTCACCTGAAATGCGTCATTGTGCGATTTCTGATTGTATATTATGAACAATTTCTTTCGCCCTACGAATTAAAGTGGCAACAAACCAACAACAGCAAACCCCAGAAAACAGGTTACATTGAATTGCGCCAGATATATTATGCAATTAAAATATACAATATAATTTACAAGTATCCCAACATGTGTAAAAGTTCCTTTACAATGTTCGTTCCACAGAATTATTTCTGCTTTAGGATGTTTTACGTATTTTTAAATCTGACTGACCGTCATGAGAAACAGAGAATTAACAAGGTGCTCTTAAAGCGCTGAACATTTGGAGATAAATACTTACAGTTGCATCATATGAATTACAATATACTCATCCCCATCTGATGAGGCTAGCTGATACACTACTTCCACCGCTATCCCACTTTCTCGAGCTGAGATGCCGCTGATTCCTTACTACACCCCTAATAGTAATTGATAGCACTGTGTCTTATTCTCCTCGTTTGCCAGGAATAGTTGCTCAGCTTCCTTGTTGTCTCCCCTTTAGGATATACCGCTAGGAGAAACAACGGCCTATTCTCTCTTCAGGCTTGGTGGAGTTAAGGTGATATGAATCAGATAAAAATAATTTTGTGAATTTTTTTAACAAATGTGTCGAGGGGGGGGGGAGGGGGGGAGCGGCGGGAACTAAATGTGTGTTGCGATCCTTGGTGTAGGGGGAATCTTTTGGATAAGGTAAATCATCAAGAGCATCAAGAAATGAAGTATTGGAGAACACGTCAGCCGTGCCGAGGCATACATATTAGATGGACTAGGATGTACTGTATCGTCTCGTCAAGGTTCAGGGGCTCATTCAGGTTTTGTGACTTGATGAGCAGCATGAAAGCGAGGTCATTTGCTCACGGTACTGGATAACCTGCAAAGATAAACATGGGAACCATGTCTTATATATCACCTACGCCTGTATATTGCATACCAACAATGATATATTATGGCTATATTTTGAGGGTCACATGTGTTATCCTGTTCGGCAGTGAGTTTGCTTGCCTTGTTGAAGATGTCATTCCCAGTAACTGTCATCTTATGACTTGACCTCAAGATCATCAGCTGTAGGAAACCGGTGACGTGACTTATTGAACAACAGATAGGTTATACTAAGGAGGGGCATGCCAAAAGAACGTATTGAAAATGTTGAATTTCCGAAAAATCATAAAAATTTGTCATATGAGGAACGTCAAGCCTTAACAGGATTGCGTAAAAACAATGACATTGTCATTAAACCTGCTGATAAGGGATCTGCTGCAGTAATAATGCTTAAAGACAACTACATTCGTGAAGCACATCGTCAACTCAGTAATCCAAAACATTACCAAAAATTAGACGAACCACTCTGGCAAAATAACTGCGACAATTTTAATGAAATTCTCCAAAATATGGTTGATAACAAGAGTTTAACGCAGAAACAGTTTAAATACCTCGTTGCGAAACGAGACTCAAAACCACGTACATTTTATCTGTTACCCAAAATTCATAAGGCTATTGATTCTTGGTCAGATCCTATGATACCACCAGGACGACCTATTATATCGGATTGTGGTTCTGAATCCTATAGGATCAGTGAAATCATTGATTATCACCTACAACCAATTGCGAATAGACATTTTAGCTTCTTGAAAAATACTGACGACTTTCTGTCGCAGGTCTCTGAGATCTCGATACCTCCAAATTCATTTTTGATTACGCTCGACATCGATGCAATGTACACAAACATTGACATCGAAAAGGGTTTGAATTCTGTCCGTAAAGCGTTTGAAAAATACCCTGATAACAATAGGCCCACTGGCGAAATATTAGCTCTCTTAGAGCTAAGCTTAAAGGGCAATGATTTTGAATTCGCGGGTGAAACATACCAACAAATTTGCGGCTGCGCAATGGGTAAGCGTTTCAGTCCGAGTTTTGCCAACATCTATGTAGCAGAGTGGGAGGAGGATGCGCTTAGCAAATGTCCGAAACAGCCTCTCTTTTATCGCAGGTACCTCGATGATATTTTCATTATTTGGCATCATACAAAGGAAGAATTTAATGAATTTTTCACCATTTTGAACAATCATGACCCGAATATCAAGCTAAAAGCCAACATTGACCAAATGTCCGTAGACTTTTTAGATTTAACGCTATACAAAGGTGTAATGTATGACACAACGGGACACCTTGATTATAAAGTATATTTTAAGCCCACAGATTCTCATCAACTACTTCACAAGAAGTCCTTCCATCCACCTCATACCTTTAAAGGAATTGTAAAATCACAAATCATCCGTTTTCATAGAAATTCGAGTGATAGAAAAAACTTTGAATCTGCATGCTCTCTCTTATTCAAGGCCCTCAAGCTGAGAGGCTATTCATCTAGATTTTTGCGCAAAATTAAGTCTGATACTTTACAGGATTTGGAAACTATCCCTGATAATGCTGCGGATCACAGGCCTACCAAGATTCGTCACAATCGTCCAATCACAGGCGCAGGAGAATCTCGGAAATGTGGAAAGAAAAGGTGTAAATTAGACCTACTTCTTCCAAATCAAAAAACGTTTATGAGCTTTCAGAACAAAAACAAATTTCAAATTCAGTCTAATTTAGATTGCGATTCCGAAAACGTCATTTATGTAATATCTTGTAAATTGTGCCAAAAGCAATATGTCGGTGAAACCAAATGCCCATTAAGATGGCGAGCTACTAGACACCTTTGCGATATTAGACATGAAAAAGACACGCATGTCGCTGAACACTTTAACCTTCCTGGCCATTCAGTCGCTCGGGACTTCGAAATTATACCCATTGAACAACCACCTCTCTCAAATACCACTGACGAAACTGATAAACAAAGGAAACTTAGAGAATCATTTTGGATTAAGCAATTAGAAACAGAATGGCCGAGGGGCATAAATGTGGACCCCGGTCTTGCTGATCAGCGTGAAATAATTCCATTCACTCTGACATATAATCGAAAAAATGTAGAAATTGCCGAAATTTTGAAAGATGAATATCATAAATTACAGAATAATCTAAGACAGCCTCTCAATTTGCGCCCAGTAATAGCATTTAGGAAAAATCCAAATCTACGTGACATATTGGTAAAATCGAAATTAACTGGATAAACATCATCATCTTAAAGTTGTCCAATATTTATATGGCCATCTCGCCTCTAGAAAACAAAAATAACAAATCTCAGGCAATAAAATAAATAAAAAATATTTTCAATTTTTTGAAAATTCTGAGCCAGCGCCTTAACCATATTACTACCTACCTACCTATCTATCTATCTATCTATCTATCTATCTATCTCTCTACGTGACCTGTAGGATGACGCCATCATTAATTATGGCATGATTGACTCGATATAGTCCGTCTTAATGCAATGAGTGTCGTATATAGTAATAGATTATTTTAGCTTTCACTGTTGATATGTTAATCTTGTATTGTTATTCGTATACTATTTATCAAGCCTGCTATTTCACCGGATCTTTATGGGGGTGTGCAGGTCTTTTTCAAAGGAGTTTCTCCGTAAAGTTTGTCCGTCTGCGTTAGCGTAGGATTGCCCCCAAAAATAAAAGAAAGTAGTAGTAGTAGTAGTAGTAGTAGTAGTAGTAGTAGTAGTAGTAGTAGTAGTGGTTGTGGTGGTGGTGGTGGTGGTGGTGGCGGTGGTGGTGGTGGTGGTGGTGGTAAAGCAGGTGATAGCAGTATCGGCAGCGATCATTGTTGTTGCTGTTATGGCATTAGAGTAAGAATATGATAATCACACCGGAATGTTTGAAAATTAAATTATCTAAATTGTATACTTTTAGAGACCTAAACTTTGGGCCTAGATATAAAGAAAAGAAACAATTCTTAACATATGAGGACTTAATTCCATATAAATTAGTATAATTTTTTGAGTTGTGAAATTGAATTAGAGGCTCGTGCCTCTAATTCAATTTCACAACTAGAAAAATTATATTAATTTATACGGAATGAAATCATCACATGTTAACATTTATTTCGTTTCAATACATCTAGCCACATAATTTAAGCCTCTAAAAGTATTAAATTTTAGCAATTTTATTTTCAAGCATTTACTGTGAATATGCACCTTTAATATAGTTAACTTACTTACAGTTTGTAATACTCGAGGTGTCTAGTATACGAATTTTCACGTTCCATCACGAAACATTGTCACACGGAGTACGATTTGGTGACCATCTTGGCGGCCATCTTGCATTTCAGACGAAAATCTATCACTGGGATAACTATTGATCTAGGTATTATACATTATTTTCATGATTTAATCACGTTGGATACGTTAAAACTCGAAAAATATGAAAAAGTCCGAATAACTTATCCTCAAAATATCTCTCTACATACCATCCTTTGTCTTCTTTCGGCCTTGTCCAGGATCATATAGCTTTGGGCACAAGATCGTCTTGTCAGATCGCTTGTGGGTGGCATTGCGGTCGTTCACAGGAACAATGTGTGGGACAAGGTTGTCTCTTAGAGGTGGGAGCTGGGAGAGTTCCGGCGTAGATTTTCTCGACAGCTGCTCGCCTCAACTCCACTATCTCCATCATCATAATGCTGCGTATGGTATTAACATAATTCTCCTGGGAATTGCCATACACCAGACACATGAATGCGGCAATGACATCCTTTACGGACCACTCATCTCCGAATGTCTAAAACATAGATACATTATTAAATCATGCTGTCCAATTACTTGTATTCAGCAAATAGTTGATTTTCATGAAAGACTACGGAAAATTGCCGTGCAAAGAAAACACTCTCACATGAAAGCTGTGTGTTAAGTGGGTGGCTCTGTCACCAGGGTCCAGCCTTCTCACTGAAGGCACTCTTTACAACTTCCCCGGTAAAAACGTAATGTGCTGAATATGGTAGTGCAGTTGTCTGCTCCCTTCGATCCCGCTAGTTCAATAACGTTCACAGTTTGGCGACGCTTTCCCGTCCCAATGCCGAGGTAGATGGTGACTGCGATGATGTCAGCCTGGTGCTGGATGATTGAGAAAATGACGGCCTCTCGCATCCTAACCACAGCTGACTTGTACATCGGCTTAGCGGCATGATTGAGGTAGAGTACACCCTATCTGTCCGTCTCCTCCGGGTTCGACACCAGCTCATGGATATCATGTGACGTCACCTGAAATGCGTCATTGTGCGATTTCTGATTGTATATTATGAACAATTCCTTTCGCCCTACGAATTAAAGTGGCAACAAACCAACAACAGCAAACCCCAGAAAACAGGTTACATTTAATTGCGCCAGATATATTATGCAATTAAAATATACAATATAATTTACAAGTATCCCAACATGTGTAAAAGTTCCTTTACAATGTTCGTTCCACAGAATTATTTCTGCTTTAGGATGTTTTTACGTATTTTTAAATCTGACTGACCGTCATGAGAAACAGAGAATTAACAAGGTGCTCTTAAAGCGCTGAACATTTGGAGATAAATACTCACAGTTGCATCATATGAATTACAATATACTCATCCCCATCTGATGAGGCTAGCTGATACACTACTTCCACCGCTATCCCACTTTCTCGAGCTGAGATGCCGCTGATTCCTTACTACACCCCTAATAGCAATTGATAGCACTGTGTCTTATTCTCCTCGTTTGCCAGGAATAGTTGCTCAGCTTCCTTGTTGTCTCCCCTTTAGGATATACCGCTAGGAGAAACACCGGCCTATTCTCTCTTCAGGCTTGGTGGAGTTAAGGTGATATAAATCAGATAAAAATAATTTTGTGAATTTTTTTAACAAATGTGTCGAAGGGGGGGGGGGGGCGGGAACTAAATGTGTGTTGCGATCCTTGGTGTAGGGGGAATCTTTTGGATAAGGTACATGATCAAGAGCATCAAGAAATGAAGTATTGGAGAACACGTCAGCCGTGCCGAGGCATACATATTAAATGGACTAGGATGTACTGTATCGTCTCGTCAAGGTTCAGGGGCTCATTCAGGTTTTGCGACTTGATGAGCAGCATGAAAGCGAGGTCATTTGCTCACAGTACTGGATAACTTGCAAAGATAAACATGGGAACGCCTGTATATTGCATACCAACAATGACATATTATGGCTATATTTTGAGGGTCACATATTGTAGATATGGGATTGTCTTCTGGGGGGTCATGACCCCGGGGACATCTTATATTTGCAGTCCAAGACCCCCAGCGAAGAATATGACTATATTTTTGAATACCAGACGAGCTAGGGAACGGATAACACAATGAGCGAAAATGTATTAGCGCGATCTAGTGTGTGCATCAAGTCGATGCAAAACTGACACGAAAATATAGCTGATACAATAAGTGAAATGGGAATATGAAATTGGAATAGAATAGACTAAGACTTAGGGCAGTGAGCTGATGGAATCTATCGGTGGTTGAAAGATGAAAGCTGTTGCTGCAGGCGCGGCATAACCTTTTATAGTATTCAGCAGAAGTTATGACCAATAGTTTTCTAAATATTCAAGCAAGAGCGTCGGTAGAATGCTACGCACAGAGTGTACGTAGCACAGACTGAATGACTCATAGAATGACGTAGTAAACGTGGCGACGACCGACTTACCACAAGGACCGTAATAAGGTGATCGGGTTTCTATATTTCTATAGAGGCGACCCACGACACCAGATACGACACCAGATGTTGGTGAATCAGATGTACCACATGGTCACTACGTCATGGCACCCTTCTGAAATGCAGGCGTAGGCCTAATAAGCAAGGGGCTGGACGTGGGCATGATAGCGTCTGGCGCCAAGTAGATTAGAAAACCAGACGAAAAGTGGACAGAAGACGTTAGTCAGAATAAGATATTAAGAAACGATTAGCAATGATTGTCGAAGCAATGTCCATCACTGTCAAGTTTGTGGGAGGTTATCGGATAGAATTCCACACTCATGAGTCAATTAGGCCGCTTTAACTTGTTCGGTGTTCTTTTCCTAAGAGAGAAAATCGGAGTTTGATTAGTCAGGATGACGTCACAATCAATGAGCATCGAATCAAACTCTGGAAAGAGGAACCCAAACGAACATGGTAGAGGGCTCCAGAGAAGTATAAAAAGTGGACTTTAACTTTTTAGAAAAATCTTGGTTCCGAAAATTATTGCGCCTAGGTAAACCTAGCCTCGAGTCCGTATAGTTCTGTGGAACTGAATTTGTCGAAATTCAAATAAGTTTTTGGTGAATGGTTTTAAGTAGCCAAGAACGGTTTTTGACGAAAATGATTTAGAGAATCGTGAAACGCAACTTTGTAATGATAGAATGACCAGTATTCGTATTGTATGAAAATCAGTTATTTCTATAGACGCGAGTGACAGTAAAAGTTACTCCAAGTATCTGGTGGTAGTATAAGCCACCCATGATTGATAGAGATTGGTGGTAGTATAAGCCACTCATATTTACTTAGAGTTTTATTTAACAGTTTGTTTTCTATCGTGACAGCATAAGTCACACATATCCGTAGCCATATTAGACAGTCAAACTTAAGAGAATAAATTATCACTTCGATATTCTCGAAGCAAGAGTTTGGGTTGTGTATTGTCCAGTCTGGAAGCGACGGAAGACCACCGTCCCGAGCCACCATCTTTTACCCGAGTCAGATCAGGCCCAGATTATCGAGTATAAATATCGTCACCATTACCTTAGACGAGGCGAGCAGATAATCGTACTACTGCATCTTTGATAAGAGGTTGTCGCAGCAACCGGTACATCATATTCTTATCAGAAGTGTAGTAGATATATTTCTAAATTAGACCCGAAGATCGAAAATCTTCAATATGTTATCCTGTGCGGCAGTGAGTTTGCTTGCCTTGTTGAAGATGTCATTCCCAGTAACTGTCATCTTATGACTCGACCTCAAGATCATCAGCTGTAGGAAACCGGTGACGTGACTTATTGAACAACAGATAGGTTATACTAAGGAGGGGCATGCCCATGCCCTTATACGTGTTTTTGGACCCATAGTATATGCAGCGGTCACCGCATCTGTGAATGCGATGCTAACACTCACGATATAGGTGACAGAGCCCTTATCACCTGAATTGGCCTTGGTAAAGGCGATACACTCATGAATACCATGCTGTCAAGTAGAGCCTTTACCCTCTTATTTCTGTACTTTTGTATGGAGAAGCCATTCTTCTCCAACCCTTGGATATAAAGAAGCTGCGGTGATGCATGCTGTCGAGCCTCCGTCTGCCCAATCACTAGGCGTTGAATGAAATCAAGCACATCCGTGAATGCCATTAAATGTGCTGCCGTTTTGCAATCACGAGCTGTATGATGTCACGGTTCATAGCTTGGACTTTATCGTACTTCCTGTTGGACGACCTGCAACAGAAAGGGGTAGAAATTAAACTCTCAGGCCTTACACCATGCGATGTAGACAATATAGGAGTCGAGACTCAATCCATTTTCGAGTAGGCTCGTTCAAGTCCCGCAACTTGTCTTTGAATAGTAAGAACTTGATACATCCTCCAGTCTTTTCCGATACTTCCCGACACTTTCATTTCAAGCCTTCCAAGGAGAATACATAGGCGAGGGAACCGCTGCATGTCACATGACGATGGCCGTTTTACAAGGGAAGCATGATGTTAAGGTCTCATTAGATGTGACACCACACTTCACGTGATCCTGCTTTTTAATACAATGAGAACAATGACGCACAGAATGTCACGTTTTTTAGATAACAATGGCGCACAGCCGCACATGTATTTGAGCATCTGCACCACTCTGGAATGTTCTATTATTTTGAATATGTTAACCCTTAAAAGTAGTGTATTTTACGTTTTAATGTAATGGCGGTGCTCCCCCATCCGTGGTTATCTACCGTGGTAGATAATGTAAAGATAATAGATAGTGTTATTGATAATAGTAAAATAATAATGGTATTGATAATAGTAAAATAATAGAGTTTAAGAGGTGGTCTGATAATGGAGGTCGTATGAGGAGGAGGAGGAGGAGGAGGAGGAGGAGGAGGAGGAGGAGGAGGAGGAGGAGGAGGAGGAGGAATGCAATGGCGGCCGGCTGGTCTCTGCCTGGCGCCTTTTGCGCGTATTTAAGCAGAGCACACCTGTTTAGTTCGCTATCGCTATTTGTTCTTTTTTAAAGAAAACGTATAGAGATTTTAAGTGAATAACTTTTTTTAAATATTAAGCGTGTGTTAAAGACATAACAAAATGGCAGATAATTTAAGCACCGATATTAAAGAATGTGAAGATGCTGTTAATGTGATTTTGCAGCAGATGCGTGACTCTGATGCGCCAAGATTAAACGTGGATCTACCCAATTCACCTGATGAGGATGTGGATCACCTTTTAAATCTGGGTTCTATGTTGTATGACCCCGACTTTTCAATTCCACACGTATCTGATGAACATAACAACGTTGCATTACGCGAAGTCATTCCTGAACTGTCTGTTACCGATGCTGATTTTTACAATTATTTGGACGATTTATATGATTATGACGTAATCATACCTGCACAACCTGCTTCTACCGATGATCAAACCGTACATACTAGAACTGAACTATCTATTCCTGATCTGAGTACCGTACCATCATCATTTGTTAATTATCCTCATAATGAATGTGACGTAATTGATTCTAATTATTCGACCGATGTACGTGATGGACACGATCTAAATTTAATTGATGTTGTGCCTTTCACTAATGACCTATCTCAGGATTTAGTATGCCTTCTTAATGATTACGATGAAAATGTATTCTTGTGCCTTCATCTAATGACATATCTCTGGATTTAGCATGCCTTCCTAATGATACCGACCTATATTTATTAGATAATGCGCCAGTTCCTGTACGCATTGAGCCTACTGCTAATGGCATATCACAGGATTTAGTATGCCTTCCTAATGATACCGACCTAAATTTATTTGATAACACCCCAGTTCCTGTATGTATTGAGCCTTCTGCTAATAGCATATCACCGGATTTATCATGCCTTCCTAACGATACCGACCTAAATTTATTTGATGCTGCGCCAGTTCCAGACTGTATTGTGCCTTCTGCTAATGACATATCACCGGATTTATCATGCCTTCCTAACGATACCGACCTAAATTTATTTGATGCTGCGCCAGTTCCAGACTGTATTGAGCCTTCTTCTAATGACATATCGCTGGATTTATCATGTCTTCCAATCGATTCCGGCCTAAATTTACGTGGGGAAGTGTCGGACTGTATCGCGCCTTCGGCTAATGACTTATCTCTGGATATAGCATACCTTCCTAATGATTCCGCTTATCGCATCGATGTTCCTACTCATCAAACTCTTATTGACACGTGTGCAAATCATTCGATAGATGAAATTAGTCTCATCGCTGATGAAATCAGTCGATGTATATCAGAGAATATAGTGCTACTTAATCATTATTTGCAAAAATTTGAGCACGCTCAAATCGGAGGGTCGGTAGTTGATTATACCGACTATATATCTGTGGAGACTGTTCGCAAATACCGCAGTAAAAAAGTTTCATATCGAAGGTACTGAATATAATGTATCTTTTAAAAGTTATCCTATAGCTGATACACCACTTTCTCATTCTGAGTTCGTGGCAGGCGTCTTTCATACGCCTGACATAATTCTAGAATCAGTGGAAAAAGTCATTCAGCCAAATACTGATTGTAGGTTATCAGAGGGTTTTGAATTTCACGTTTTTCGTGTAGAGGACTACAACTCAGGTGGGCGAAATGATACTCTCCTAGGCGCGAGCGATTCTAGACATTTAAATTTATTAAATTTACATTCATCTGATTTAGATGCGTACATGCGTATAAAAAAATGTATTATATCCGTATGCGTCGAATATCCATCCTGCACGCGAAATTAATAGTACTGATTGGAACAAATTTCAGGAACATTTTCGCAATCAATTTTCTATTCAAGTCTACTCAGAGTCAACGCATGAATGCCTATTCGGTTGCGCTTCCCCGAGTTTACCATGCATAAATCTTATGCATTCAGAACATGATAATCATATATCCTTAATCAGGTCTATGGCTGCATTTCTTATGGTACGTAATTACTGCAAGAGGTGTAATGCGTCATACTCTAATGATCACTCATGCTCTGCGCGATGTCGTAGTTGTCAAACACCTTATTCTGATAAAGGATCTTGTACTTCTACAGACGCTACGCATAAGATAATGTGTACAGATTGTCATCATAAGTTTTATAACCGTCAATGTATGTCGAACCACCTCTCTAATGGGACCTGCGAAATGGCGAAGGCTTGCCACCACTGTTTCAGTCGCATACGTAAAGATGACGATGAACACGTATGCGGTATGACAAAAAGTCATGCGTGTAAAGAAAAGTGTTATTACTGAAAATCATACGTGTTATCATAAAGTAATTGAAGAACCTATTAGGTCATTATCCCACGCACGCTCTATGCATACGAATGCCGACAATTGTAGTTACGATTTCAAAAATACATCATTTACGATACAGAAACATATTTATCGCCTATCGACAGTAGCAACACTAATATTCTAGCTGATCAATCTCGTGGTTGCTAATATATGTTGTGATGCATGCTTCGAACAACCGCTCGAAGATGATTGCTCTACATGTCATCGAGGCATGAATTATGGATATGTTCGCTTTCACGGGTTAGACGCGGTGGATCAGTTCGTTAGCTGGTTGACACGTGTTTAAAGATGCGCGTATCGGTAAAAAAATCGATAGAAAATATGTTTTCTCTGACTACTTGGTGATCGCTCACAACGCACGTGCCTATGATTCTCTTTTACTCCTTCAATGCATTTGCAAAACCGCTAACCTGCATCTTAAACCTGCAAATATTGTCATGCGCGGTCGTTCAGTTCTCTCATTTGACGTAGGTACTATTCGGTTTATCGATTCCATTAACTTTTTTCCCCTTTCATTACGTAAGGTGGGCGATGCTTTTAATCTTTCTGTTCGAAAGGGGGTATTTCCCCATTAGCTCAACACGCCTCAATATTGGGGTAAGGTAATACCCTTTCCCGAGAGGGAGATATTCTGTCCACAAAATATGAATGCGAATGAATTAATCGAATTTGATCGCTGGTATAATGAGAAGATATCTAGACACGAACGCTACGATGTCGATAAAAATCTCATCAAATATTGTAATGATAATGTAACCGTCTTACGCTTGGCCATGTCTATATTTAAGACTTTATTTTCTGAATCAACGGATTGCCAACACCCGTTTGTGACAGGGATAATGCTAGCGGGTGCATGTAATGCGGCCTATCGAGCTTTATGGCTTCGACCTGAGAGCATACAGACTATATCTGATTTAGCAAAACGTGCTTATAGCGTTTTGGGTGTAGAATGGATGGAATGTGTCAGTCAATGCGAGGGTCGCCAAATCACGCATGCGCTAAATGGTGGTGAACAGAAAATATGCGGACATTATGTGGATGGAATTGATATATCAGACAATATTCTTTCCGAGTTCTTAGGGTGTAAATTCCACGGACATGAATCTGCTTGTTACGGTGATAAACGTGATATGACATATACACCATATGGCGATCAGACATATGAAGAAGCATATTCCGCGCTTCAATGTCGCATTTCTTTATTTGAATCGCATGGATATATGGTGAGAATTATGTGGGAATGCGACTTTAAGAAACAAGTCGCTGATTCCTCCGAGCTAAAAGATTTTATCACCGAATTGGACTTAGCACACCCAATATCACCGCGTGATGCGCTATTCGGTGGCCGTACATCCGCGATTCGTTTATTTATGGAAGCGGATGAGCATACCACACTCGAATATTTAGAATGGATATCTAGTAAATCATCCGAGTCAACGTGAACATTCTTGTTTAGGGATTGATGTTGACCTTAATCTAATTGACAATTTTGAACTGTATAACGAGGCAGCATTATTAGAAATGGAGGAAGCCGAATATTGCGCTCAACTAGCCTGCCATTACGATATATATGAACATTGTACTGAACTGTACCATATGTGTATGACGGAACGGTATAGATACATTGTGGATGTAATATAATAAAAAAACAAATGTTGTCGCCATAACTATAATTAATATTTTCTCTATGTGCGTATTAATTTATTTAGTTTTATTTAAAATTAACCGTGTTTTTTAAGCATTAAAACACACGGATAATTTTTAATAAAATCATATATGTATTTTATTTTATTTTTAAAAATAACATAATTAATTGTTTTATTTCGTCAATCGTAGCTTTGGAAAATATGTTGTATTTTTTGTGTTTTTTCGTATCTTTGTAACGATATGTATTATTGATGTATGTATTAATAAAAATAAAAAAAAGTTTTAAAATCGGATTTCACTTGTTCAGTCCTAGCACCTCTCTCTCTCTCTCTCTCTCTCTCTCTCTCACACACACACACACACACGCACACGCACACGCACACACACCACACCACACACACACACACACACACACACACACACCCCTCCCTCCACCCCCCCCCCCCCTCTCTCTCTCTCTCACACACACACACACACGCACGCACGCACGCACGCACGCACGCACGCACGTGGCGCAGGCGTGTAACAGACTGGGTGTCAATCCAGACATTTGGAGGGACTAACCAGAGCATTATGCACACGGCTAATGAAATGACACTTGGAGATCGAATCAACCGAAATGGTGCTCGCCCTGTGAGGATCCACCAGGCAGGTGCAGCGCCGGGCTCCATGCCTCGAAGGAGCCCACCCTCAGCTACTGGAAGTCCCATCAACTCGTCTTGTGGAGCCAGGGGACGAGGATGGAGAGCTACTGGCCAACCGAAAGAGAAGACCAAACCCAAAGAGAACCCCAGTATCAACCTCATGCACTAGAACGCAGAAGGGGTTACCAACAAGAAATGAGAGCTCGAACAGTTCCTGTACGAAAACAACATTGATATCTGCTGCATCCAAGAGACACACCTGCAAGAAGGAAAGCCATTTAAGATCAGAGGTTACCAGATTTTCCGGTGTGATCGAAGAGGAAGAAAGAAAGGCGGGGTGATCACCTTGGTCCGAAACAGCATGAACGCCAGCCAGATCAAAACCGTTATGGAAGAGGCAGAATATATCAAGATCAAGGTAACAACCATGACATTGTCAATTATTACTGCCCTAATGACAAGAATCGCTCACTTGACACAATCCAGGTCCCGGACTGCCACTTCCTCACTGCGGGAGACTGTAATAGCCAATTCCAGAGCTGGGGATACAGAACACTTGATAAACGAGGAAAAGACATTGAAGCATGGCAAGATGAAAAGCACCTTTTACTTGTCAACAATCCCACAGACCAGACGACCTTCTACTCGCGCCGGTGGCACTCGACAACGCCAGACTTGGCATTTTGTACAGAAGACATTCACAGAAACCTCAGTAGAGTGGTCGGATCGCAGTTAGGAGGAAGTGACCACCGCCTAGTCCTCCTCTCGCTTTCTGGAAGTATTTCGACAAGTTCACCTCAACATCCAAGGTGGAACTACAAAAGGCAAATTGGAGTCTGTTCGGCATTCGTTCCAATGAGCTTACCCACAATATAGCAGTAGAAGGGAGGAACATCAACAATGTGGTCAAGGAATTTAATTCAAGTATCCTCAAGGCTGCCAACGAAGCGATTCCTCGAGGGTTCAGGAAAAACTACCGCCCCTACTGGACAACAGAACTGCAAGCTGCACATGATAAACTAGACAAGACCAGAGAAGATGCAGAGGGTAATCCCTGTCATGAAAACCACTTCACGCTACAGCAAACTAAAGCCAGGTATCTAAAGACCAAGCTGGAGGCCAAAAGAAGAAGCCGGAGGGAAAAGACGGCAGGGTTTAATTTAGGGAGAGACACCACAAAGCTATGGAGACTGACTAAAGCACTGAATGATGAGGGTATCGGGGGTGAGAAGATTACTCTTGAAGACGATGGACAAACACTGACAAGAAAGATGGCTGCATATGCCTTTGCGAAGGCATATGCAACAGAAAGCAACATTTCTATATCACGAATGCATCAAAAAGAGATTAGAAAAGAGCAAAAGGAAAGAACAGACACCAACACTCACGATGCAATGAAAGTTGACATTAGTTTAGCAGAACTGAAGAAGGCTATCCGCCAATTGACGAAGAAGAAATTTCCTGAGCCAGATGGCATTACGAATGAAATGATCCAACACCTTGTCAATGCATCTCTCCGCAAGTTGCTAGACATCTTTAATCTCAGTTGGACCAATGGAGGGGTTTCTCAGTGCTGGAAGGAAGCCAGAATAACTCCTATTCTGAAAAAAGGGAAGAACAAGACGATAGTGCTGAGCTACTGTCCTATCAGTCTTACAAGCTGCATATGCAAGACCATGGAGCGCATCATCAACCAGCGGTTGCAGTGGTGCCTGGAGTCGGGGAACATTAAAGTTTCAGAGCAGGCCGGCTTCAGAAGATACAGGAGCATAGAAGATCAAACAACACATCTTGCACAGTTCATAGAGGACACTTTTCAAGCCAAGAAGGTGATGCTAGCTGCCTTTATCGATCTGCAGAAGGCATTTGACAAGGTGTGGAAGGATGGCCTCCTCGTGAAGCTCCGGCGCACAGGCATCGGTAGCAACATGTTCCGATGGACCAAGTCATACCTACACAATCGCAGAGCTATGGTGCTGGTGGATGGACAATATGGACAGAATGTATTGCTGAGACAAGGGGTGCCACAAGGCTGAGTATTATCACCAACTCTGTTCATACTCTTCATTAATGACATTGTAGCAGAGCTGCCCAAATGGGATCCAGGCAGCCCTCTATGCAGATGACCTCGTACTCTGGTGCACCGAGGAGTACAGAACGACTGCCACGTACAGAATGCAGCTCGCCTTGGACAGAATTACAGCTTGGGCCAATCGCTGGTGTATTACCATCAACAAAGAAAAATCATCAGCCATGCTATGCTCACTGTCCCCAAAAACCAAGGTTGGCAATCTGACACTGGGAGGTATTCCACTCGAGGACGAGGACCAGCAGACATACCTGGGAGTCACCTATGACAGAAGATTAACATGGAAGGAGCACATCATCCAGAATGCAGAGGCAAAGGCCAGAAGAAAGCTAAACATCATGAGGAAGCTGGCAGGAACAAAGTGGGGTGCCAATGAAAGGATCCTCAAGACCATCTACCTAGGTGCCGTACGACCACACCTTGAGTATGGATCCAGCTCATGGATGACAGCAGCTAAATCTCATCAACAGAACCTCGAAAAAGTACAAAACCAGGCACTACGCATCATCACTGATGGAATGAGATCAACACCAATAGAAAAAATGGAGCAGACAGCAGGCACCCCCCCCCCACTTAGCAAAGGAAGGGAATGCAAAGCACTGATCCAAGCTGCAACGTTCAAATCGTTCAACAACCACCCGATGAAGATCAGGCAACCACAGCTCTCATCAGGAAGACTTAAAAGATCACGTTTTGTGAAAGAGACAAAAGCACTTCAAAGGAAACACCAGGAAATGTTGCCAGCACAAATAGAAGACTCAAACCACACCCTTGATCCTCCACCCTGGGAAAACAAACTAGAGAGCATAGCTATTCGCACCACAGTACCTCATCTCACAACCAAAGATGAACACAGTGATGTGAGCAAGAAGGCCCTGACCCTAGCCATGCTGAAAGAAATGTACCCTCAGGAGACATGGATAAGGATCTACACAGATGGATCAGCCAAAGATGCAATTAGGAGCGGAGATGCCGGACTGCACATACAGTATCCAAACGGACAACACGAGTCAGCTGCAATACCGACAGGCAAAGACTGCACAAACTACAGAGCTGAAGTCGAAGCACTGGTTCATGTAGCTAATACCATCAGCAGAACAGCAGACCCTATTGCACAGATTGTCTTTTTATTTTATGCCCGCTCCGTCCTTGAGGCTATCACCAAAGGTAAGCTGCCACAACTTGAAGAAGCACTACAAACCATCAAATGCTTTCGGATAGCACGGCAGTGGATCCCCTCACACTGTGGAGTCCAAGGAAATGAGGAAGCAGACAAGATGGCAAAGGTGGGTGCAGAAGAGAATCAGACAGAAAACATGGTTACCCGTACAGAGATGAAGACCATCATCAAGTCACTCTATAGAACACCTCAATCAGAAGATGCCTACCATCATCTCTCGAGGCCAGAGCAAGTGACCATTTTTCGTCTCAAAACTGGACACAACAGACTAAACCAACACATGTACAGGCGGTTCCACCTTACGACATCGCCCGCTTGTCCTTGTGGAGAAGCAGAACAGACCACAGAGCACATACTTCAATGTTGCAGTATGTATCAGCTGCTGAGAGAAGAGATCTGGCCTTTGTCAACCTCTTTTCTTGAAAAGCTGTATGGGCCTGTGGAAGAACTGCAGAAAACCACAGATTTCATCTTAAGAACGGCTCTCCAAGTGTGATACCAGCGATCGAAAAGAAGAAGAAGCGATCACTATGCCATTACTCCCCCTCCACAGAGGATTGTGTACTGCTACGATGCGTGGCAAGATGGGTATAACGATTTGGCGAAAGAAGATGAATTTAAAGAGGGTGTGAATGTTGAACTAGAGGGATCCGATCTATCACTGAGCGTAGCTTACATCTTAACTGTCTGACCGCTGAGTTTTTGCAGACAACATATTCAAATAGTTATATCGCAGGACCCGCTACGTATTTTGAAAACAGTTTGATTGAAAGTCGTTTGGGGGGGGGGGCAACTTTTAATGAAATTTGTTTTCAAAATATTGGGCAAGTTAAAAACTGTTACTCATTGATATTATTGTCTGGTGGATTGCAGCGGCGAAACGGTTAATCGAATACGTCACATGTTAGCTAAAGTCACAATCAAAATTACGTAGCCCCGTTACGATAATCGAAAAGTTTGTCAAAAAGCTTACGAATTCTATGTCTTTGATGAATTTATTATTTAATAAATATTCTCGTAAATATTTTAAAGGTAATTTGACTGTCAGCTGTTGCTTCCATATACAGCAACAGCCATCGGTCAAATTAGTTTCAAAATATTCAACAGCTTACATGTATTGTTACCGTGAACATTAGATTTAAAGGAATTCAGGTTTCATATTTTTATTCAACACTCATACGAAGAGGATGTGGGGTTGGTGGGGTGGTGGAGAGGTGGCTGTGGGGGGGGGGTGTTTGGGTGGCTTAGCTAGCAGTTGGAGGATTAAAGCTAGCAATGGATGGCTATTTTGTGTACAAATGCAGAGATGCACGTTTTATGACGCCTCAGTATGATAATCTGCTCTAAGTTAAAATCAACTGGCCATCAAGTATTCCGTTATCAGCGATGATATAGAAATGAATGGCACTACTGTTTGCCACCTGGAATGGTTTTAACAAAAATCATAATGAGAGACCTATACATTGTGCAGGCAAGGCTTTTCAAGTCCAAATAACTCACAGAACATTTTGCTGGGAGAGACAGAGAGAGCGAGAGAGGGAGGGAGGGGGGGGATGGACAGAGGGAGCTGGAGAGGGGGGGGAGAGAGGGAGAGGGTGGGGGATAGAGAGAGAGAGAGGGAAAGCACGAAAGAAAGAAAGAAGTGGGTGGGGCGAGGGGGGGCCTTTCAAGTCCAAATAGACCCTCAGAACGTCTTGCCGAGAGAGAGAGAGAGAGAGAGAGAGAGGGAGAGAGAGAGAGAGAGAGAGGTGGGAGGGAGGGACGGAGGGAGGGATGGAGGGGAGGAGATGGAAGGAGACAGAGAGGTGGGAGATAAAAATTGAGAGAGGAAAGAGAGGGAGGGAGAGAGAGAGAGGGTGGGGAGATGAAGAGGGGAGATAGAGAGGGAGAGAGAGAGAGAGAAAGAGAGAGAGAGAGAGAGAGAGAGAGAGAGAGAGCGATAGAGAGGGTGGGGGAGGGGAGGGGAAGAGGGATAGAGAGGAAGATAGAGAGGGATGGAAGGTGGGAGAGAGGAGGAGATGGAGAGAGACAGAGAGCGTGAGAGAGGGAGGCGCGGTGAAGTGGAAGGGGGTGGGGTGGGTGTGGGGGGGGGGGGTTGCTGTGGATAGGATGGGCCTAATTACTCATACCATTCAAAATTCGAGTGCAATTAATGTCCAAGCGGCACAGATTAGTCTTTAAGGCTAGCTGGGCGTAAGCTTGTTGCTACCTTATCCTGGAGGCATTTTCATTTTCATTTATGTTTTTCATTCATTTATTTATTTATTTACACCCTTGAAGATAATATGACTGCAAGGTGTTAATTGCTATGATAACAAGAGCCATCAGAAGAGGGCATCCCCCCACCCCCATAACCCCCACCCCCCACCACCACCCCGCCCCGCCTTGCCCCCAAATACGCGTTTGTTCAAGCGAGGGCTTTTTAACTGCATCTACATAGTATTAGGATAATGGAGATGAAATAGACAAGATGTGGGTCAAATAAACAACAAAACAATGTGTTTTAATTAGAGGATGTATATTGGAAGGGTGACTTATAGATGAAGCCATTTCTATCTATGCCCGCTCATTTCTATCTATGCCCCGCCCATGACTAGCTATGCCCCACCCATGTCTAGCTATGCCCGACCCATGTCTAGCTATGCCCCACTCTTGTCTAGCTATGCCCCACTCATGTCTAGCGATGTCCCACCCATGTCTAGCTAAGCCCCGCCCATGACTAGCTATGCCCCACCCATGTCTAGCTATGCCGACCCATGTCTAGCTATGCCCCACCCATGTCTAGCTAAGCCCCACTCATGTCTAGCTATGTCCCACCCATGTCTAGCTAAGCCCCGCCCATGTCTGGCTATGCCCCGCCCATGTCTAGCTAAGCTCCGCCCATGTCTAGCTAAATTCCGCCAAATATTTTACTCGTGTTGGAATCAATGTAAACACTTGAAACCTGAATTCCCTCAATCTAAATTTCAACGTAATGATACAGTTAAGATTTTGAAACTAATTTGACACGGGAAAGTTGCAACCTATGGCAGCAAAAACTCAGTCAAATTATTTTCAAAATATTCAAGAGAATGTTTAACAAATTCTAAATCCTTCAAAGACATACAATTCCTACACTCGACAGACTTTTCTATTTTCATCATGGAGTTATAATACGTCATTATGATTACGACGTCAACTACCTAGTGACTTAATTGATTATGACGTCAACTACCTAGTGACTTAATTGATTATGACGACAGACACCTGAGGATCGGATCCGTCTGTTGCTTGATCTTGTGCTGCGGCTCGCGAAAGCAGGTGCTTGCTGAAGTGGGGCGGAAGTGGGTCTTGTATTCGTTATTCAAAACCGTTGCTGAAAGACATTGTTAAGAGCAACACCTTACAACTACAGTTGAACTCACAGAAAAAATACGCAGTGATGATTACAATAATAGGACTAAGTTGTAACAAAGTATAAAGAGTAATTTTCCACAAAAATGATATAATTGAATATATAGATGACAGCAAGTGTAATTAGTTATACAGAGTTACATAATGTAAGCTGCAGGAGATATCTGGTCGTGATAAAAACTTAGCAACATGTTCTTTGTAAAATGTCCCGCTTCATCTGCATTCCAAGCTGAGGCACGACCTCCTCCAAGCTTTATAATCGCGCACTCTATGTTAAATAAGAGAAACAAATAAATAAATAAATAAATAAATACATAAACGAAGGAACGAACGACGGCCCAATCGACAGGCAGCCTGATCAACCTCTCGGTCGATCGACTGATGGCCTGACCGACTGACCGACCAACTGGATGGATGGACAGGTGTGTGGGTGGATGGGCGGACGGGTGGGTGGGGACGCGGTTGGCGTGTGGGTGGGTGGCTGGTCGGGTAGGCAGGGAGTAGGCCATGGTGGATGTACAGACGGATGGACAGACAGATAGACGAACGGAAGGACCGCTGAATGAACGAATGGCACATGGCACAAAACTCCAGAATACAGGAAGGTACGAGGGTTGTCAGTAACCTTTAAATACCGCATAGATTTAGTAATACTAACTATTTCTTTACGTTATGTGGTTGATATGTGCCATATTGTATACACTGGATAAATAGTTTAACATGATTTGAGTTTTCCTTTACCCCTTACAACTCTGATGCCATTTTTCTATCTTTTACGGTGTCAATATCAAAGAAACTAGTGTCTATTTGTCAACAATTTTGGTAGAAGATATTGTTGTCTCCGACAGCACCATCTTCCACCAAATTGTTGAAAAATAGACACCAGTTAATCTTTTACTTTGAAAATTAAAAATATTGACATCAGCGTGTTAAGGGTTAAATCGGAAACTCATATATAACACAATCTGCCCTTACTAAACTCACTATAGCAGCACGTGCCGCCTGCTCATATTGTCTTCTCATCAATTACATACATTGACAAGACTAAACTCACAATCTGAGAGCTAGATATGCCACTGAACATGGGCACAGGTAACGCAGCTTACTGGGCCGATACTGGACCGATACCGTGTCCAGAAAGTTGCGTTATAGGGGCAGTATGCAGATGATTTAATCAGATGATTTTGATTTCAAAACAACTCAAAACCACAACCCCCTTCACGAATGAAGCAAAAAACGAGTTCGTACATGCATACATGTTCGACATACAGGAAAGGAGTGTGAAGACACGAACCCGGGTCGAACAGAAGATGGGGAAGAAGAGAAACTTAGGCTCACTCCTCCGGACTTCAACCAGTGTTATAAATCGGTGAGTGTTTCTTTCCGTGAAAATATCTAGCAGGCGTGCAGAGGACGCCATATCACCGATTTGTTAAGCGCTTTGCGATCAGATCTAAAAGGAAGTAGGCCTAAGCTAAAGACGGAAAATAACTCCATGGACGATCGCACCGAACAAGACACAGTAGGCCTACAGAAGGTTAAAGAAAACTGATTGCAACTTTCCACTCCTTCCAGCTGCAAAAACACGTCACTCATCATCATAATGGGTAAATCCAGTCACATGTAGACCGACGTCATAATCCATTACGTCATGAATGACGAGATTTGGTCCTTCATAAACGCTTAATAGTCCGCCAAGTTGTACGAAATGCTTGTATTTAATATTTAACAAACATTATGCTGAAAGCTGGTATAGGCAACAGCACCCAGTCAAATTAGTTTCAAAATATTCAACAGATTGCCTGAATATTTTTCTGAAAATTGAGATTCAAAGAGTCCATGGGTCGATTTATCCCAACACGGGCAAGGTGTGGGTGGAGCTTAGCTACAGATGGGCGGGGCATAGCTAAAACTGGATTAATCTATTATTCTCGTGTGCAGCTCATTATCATTAAGTTAAGATTAAGCATTTCGAGTCGAATTAGTCTCAAAATATTGGTTTAAACAGAATTTATTTTTGTTCAACTGGGAGTACGATAAGACCTGCGTCTTATAACCGTGTCTCCCATACACTTAAAGATACAATACAATAAATACATCAAGGTGGCGGATTGTAAAAATAATAAATACTATTTTAAACCCTTCAGCGCTCAAGCCAACCAATAACGGCTTCTGCAATGGTCTTGAACACGTTAATTCGCAGACCAAGACAAGACCATTCCCGGAAATTCACTCCTGGAATGATTGGTTCGATAACGGAGCCAGTCATTACAGTTATAAACCCTCAAATGATGATCCTCTCCCGGTCCACAAATGGGCTATGAGAAAATGGACCTTTCCGGTTTTAGCTATGCCCCGCCCACACCTAGCTCATGTTGCGATCGATCGATCTTTGAACACCCTGACTATCAATTTCCAATAAACTACACAGGTAAGCTGTTGAATATTTCGAAACTAATTTGACTGGGCGCTGTTGCTGCCTAAGGCAGCAACAGCACCCAGTCAAATTAGTTTCAAAATATTCAACAGCATGTTTATTAAATTGCAAAGAATTACAAAGACATACAATTCATACAACGTGTCGGAGTATTTAAGATTTGATGGCGGTCTATATGAACCCTTTTGTGACGTAATGATTGTGACATCATCATACAGGCGCTGGGCTAATTATGATGGCATACGAGGTCAGATGACGGATGGATACTCTGGAAAGGTGAATTGATACTATCTTTTGCAAATTTTAGTATTAAAGGTTAAAGATAAATGGATTAACACGTTATAGGAAGATAACCTCATTTTATACTAGCTGTTCAGATTATATCCAATACATAAACTACGAATGGCATTTTAAACAAATTCTGCTGCCTCGTTCCCTGGGTGGCTAGAGATTAAGAGACAAAAAGGAATCCAAGCTGTCACTCAAACATCAGTACTGGCGTTATGATCAAAATACGTCACTTGTTAGCTGATGTCAAAACCACATGACGTATGTCCGACACAGCAAATGTTCGACGACAGGTGTCTGAATTGTGTGCCTTTGCTGAATTTATAATTTAGTAAATATGTTGTTGAATTATTTTAAAACTAATTTGAAATGGAGGTATCAAAATATTGAACAGCTGACCAATATAGTTCCCATGAGATCGAGATTCTGGGAATGTGGTGTACCCGCAATCGATTCGAACACAGGCACAGAGTGGGTGGCTAGAAATGTGCGTGGTATGTCTAACGCCTAGAAATGGATATCTTTATTGGTGGTTTCGAAAACAAGGTTGCAAATGATCAACATTGTTTAACATTTTGAAACTTTCATTTAGTTTCAAAATATTGAATATAATATGACGTTTTTTATACACCTCATGACGCTCACCCTGCTCATCATATTTTCTCAACATAATTTTCTGCTGTATGATTGACCCTGTAAATAATCCCAGAACCGTGGTTTCAAGAGAAAACATACAGGTACGTTGCTGAGTAGCTTGGCTTCGAGAGGAGCCTGTTGCTCCGATAGGCCCGTGATTTCTTTCGTTCAAAGCGTTAAATGCTAGTCTTACTTATTGTTGCATACCTTCCTTATTTACCGGTAGGCCTACATCTAGCCTTCTCTTCCTTCATCTTCTTCTGCTTCATCTCGTTCTTCGCACCCCTCCTCCGATTCCTCCCGCGTGTCCTCGGGTTCCAAATCTAGGCATTCCCTGTCTTCCTCTGCTTCCTCCAGTTCTTCTCGTGATTGACGTTTGACGCGCTTGTTTTTCAGGAATGCATTGGCTTCCTGTTTAACAATATTCACTCCGTTAGCCTCAGGGAGGTCAATGGCAGACACTGCCGCCACGAGCAAGCACACGAACAGTACCATTGTTAGCTTCTGCATGGTGAACCTGAATTAAAAATATTGACTTTTTTGATGAGTAATCATCAGTGAGTAGTTATTTCACTGCATTGAGGCGCATATGTTAAGATTTTATGGGTATGCGGTGTCAGCGGTTCCTTTTTAGTCTTGTTTTCAGGCCTTTGGCTGTGGATGTGGGCCTTTAAGAAAAACACACTCACATCACCATTGTATGACTGTACCAAACTTCTGTATTAAGTATTGTATGACTTAATAGGAAATATATTTGAATTGTTACACTCATGTGCCTATGGCTTCTAGTGGCAATAAATATCATATCATTTCATATCATTTGACCCAGTGTCCTATGAAGCAACGACCCCCAGTCAAATCGAAATCAAGGTATCTGAAGGCCCACCCAACATCAGGATACCCGGAAACTAAACTGCGGAAACCATACAACTCCAGAGGCCCAAACCATGCACCCAATTGCAACGAAACAAAACAAATCCCAACACATGATGATCCCATCCGCACAAATCGGCATATATTCACCAGCTGTGAAATTGAATTAGGCATGTGCATCCCCAACTCGATTACACAACCAAAGAATCACACTAATCCATACGGAACGATATCCTCAGATGCCAAGACTCGCCCCCACCCACCATACTGAGGCACACAGTTCAAGCTTCCACGAGTATACAATTTCACCAATTCTATTGCCAAGCACAATAGTGTGAAAGCCGGCCATTAAGTGAAGTTATTGCATAATACGGACAGGTGATTGCGTTGTTAAGCAATGGTAACAATTAATAATTTATAATTTACAAAGCAATCTTTTAACAAGCCAACAAACCACATATGAATATGCAAGTGCCTCCTCACCCCCCCCCCCCCCCCACCGCCCCTCCCAAACTTAACTGGAGAAAATGCTAAATTTATTTTCTCCTTATGTCTTCAAAATTATAAATAACATGTACAAAAGCATAAAATCATGTGTTAGCCTAAACCACGTTGACTCTGACATTATAATTAGCAAGATAGGTATCATACAAGGTGAAAATCTATCTCATTCTCTCTACTTCTAAATGACCTATAAGAATATCTATATGGAAAACGTCATCAGTATTATGTGGCGTGGTAACTTTAACAATGAAAAATTTAAATTTATAGTCGAAAAGGTTAAATTTTAAATGAATTCCTAAACTATTCTTAGAGAAAGGAGATTTTTTTAAACTATGGTCAAGGAAAAGATTAGAAGGCCAAAGCAATGTTCAGTTACTATTGGTCACCAGTTCTTTCATATTAAATCCAATTTGTGTTTTTAACACCGAGGAGTATCCACACTTGATTAGGATGAGTGACAGGGATGAAGTAATAATAACAGAATTAATGGGGGAATCTCACAATTTAGCCATACTGTTCACAATATACATAAATACTGACTAAACACTTAAACACTTGACTATGTCCAATCTGAACACAGTTAGTAGTACATAAATCATAAGTACGTCACGAACAGGATCAATTTACTATTTCAGTGGTAACAAGTAGAATCAAAATCAGGATTCCATGACACTCTAGTTGAAAACAGAAATGACTGGTCACAACATAACGACAATATTTCTAACCTTTACCTAAATCAGAGGGATGTAGCCCTAAAATATGAGAAAAATCTCAAAATTGACTGATAAATAAATACATTCCAATAGGTTTAAGACTTACCACGTCTTACATAAATTTAATTTAATTTCAATACACGGTTTGGTTTGAAGTCCTGAAATTAAATATCACACCGAAATGAGTCCAACCGTCATAAGATTTCATGGTAACTTTTCCATGCCTCTACACTAGGAGAATTCCGATTCGTGTCAAATATTACATGGATAGTCCCGTACAACATCCGGAAATTCAGTTAAAACATCTCAACAGTTAGATAGCATGGGCAAGCACCCGAGAAAACACACTATAACATCATGATGGAGAAACGCCCTGGGAAACACCTCAGAAAAACATCCTGGATAAACACCCTTGAAAAATATCCTGGATAAACACCCTTGAAAAACACCCCTGAACTGTTCCTCCCGAACCTCACCTTCCTGTATTAATACTGCATCATCCTCTGCCATCAAATTACCCGTATATAATACGGTCAAATCTACAAACAGAAATTTCTTCCTTGCTGTCTAGTCATATTATTTTGTACGAATGGCTAACGTCAGTCAACATGCAGTCAACAACAAAAACTCCCGAACTGACCAACCAATCACTGACGATGACGCCTGTCACGCAGCCAATCACACATGACAACACAAACACAATTTTTCCCCAAAGCTCTTTAGCTTAAAAAAATCATGGAACAAGCCACAATCGCGCGAAATACATTTCATCTCAGTTATCATGACCTAACAACTAATAGTGATTATTTTACAAAAACAACATAAACAACTCATGTCATAAGACAACTGAGACCAGTGATTTCGACACGTCAAATCACCAAGTCACAATTACATCAATCACGGCTGACGAAGATTTCAATCTGTTTTACCTCTTCTTGTATTTTATAGGCTGATGATGCGGTCATAATTATCGAATCAGCCGCAGCTTTATAACACACCCTAAATGCTTTTTATAGCCATTGCTTTGAATGGAAGCTGCAAATAAACACCTCCAAAACAAGTGATTTAAAAAAAAATGTAAATTAAAAAACTATCCCAGTTTTACAATAGGTGATCAAGAACTATGAATCGCGGATGAATAGTTTTACTTAGGTGATTTATTGAAAGCAAATGCCACCTCCCCCCCCCACCCCCACCCCCACCCCACCCCCATCAAATGTAAAACACGTAATTGCCTACACGGTACAAAAGCTATATATGCACGAATGAGAAGAATTACGGAACATGACCGTCTGATTGAGCTACAAACTGTGCTTTTCGACACAATGAGTGTACCGATGTTACTATATGGCTCTGAAATATGGGGATAAGGGAGAAATAAGTTGATAGAAAACTGTCTAATACATTTTAAAATGTATGCTAAATCTTAAAAAAATGTACACCTAGCGTAATAAACTATGGAGGACGTCGGTGAATTGCTTTTAGATAGACAGATAAAATGTCACATGTGCGGTTTTAGGCAAATATATTTAATGGGTGGGTGGGTGGGGTGGGGTGGGTGTATGGCAAACTATCGTCAATACTTTATTATCGAATCATAGATTATACATCACAATGACAACTCAATAGATCGAAGAAATAAAAAATAGACTCCAAATACTCGGGCAACAGGATCTTTTGAACTAAACAAATATAAATAGCAAACACTTAGTATGACATAACAGTCAACACTAGAACATCAGTACATAGTAAAATGGAACAGAGCACGCTGCGAATCTACATGTTTAACATTTTACAAGGAACTACGAAGTCTACATTTGGTTTCGAACATTTTTTTTAATTTTTTCCGCACGGCGAGGTTATTACATTTTAGAACACTAAATCTTCAGCTCTCAATCGAATCCGAAAAGATGGGAAGACATAGAACGGAATGAAGACAATGTTCGGTGTGCAATCAGGTTGAAGACGAAAATCACTTTCTTTTCCATTATATTAAGTACAAGATCCACATATACCAATACATACCACGGTTTTGTGCAGAACAAAACACTGCAGAAAAAAATACAAGGCTTGTTTAGAATATGCAACAGGCCAATACTTAGCAGGTTGTTTAAACACGTGAGATTATAGCAAAAAAACACAATTCGAAATTAATAATGACTAATGATAAAACAATAACAGAGATATAGTGACAACGACGATGACGACGATCTAATTACAATAAACAGGAAATGCCTATGACAATATTACCGATTACTATAACAAATTTAACGGTTACAATGCCAACGTTAACGATTACTATGCCAAAATTAATTTTTTGGGAAAATCCGACGCTAACGCAGTCGGACAAATTTCACGGATATAAATGCAGGATCAGCGCGATCACCGGACCTGTCTCCTATCGAACACGTGTGGGACATTCCTGGCCGTATGGTGCGTGAGAACCAGCCACATCTTCACAACGTGCGGGAGCTGTAAGCTGCACTGCTCCAAGAATGGGATGCGATTCCTCTTCGTGATCCGGCATTTTAAAAAGGCTTACAAACCCCGTAAAAATCAGGTGAAAAAGCAGGCTTGATTAATGGTATAAAGATAACAATACAAAATTAGTATATCAAAACAGTGAAGGCTAAAATAATCTATTACTATATACCACAAACATGGCACAATTGCAGGGAAAAGAAACTTAATAAAGAGCTGATAACATAACATAATTCACCAAAGCCATTACTATTTGCACACAATGTATAGTATCAGGCCCAAATGTCGAGTATAGTTCACCAACGAGTGGTGAAGTGATTCGTCAATAAGTAGCCGTAAGTTACTGCTGCTCATTGACGTCATTGGGCCGATTCCTGACCGGCAGGCTAATTAGATGATACGTGGTTTGATGTAGCACATCATGTGTAGTTGTAAGCCCAAATGGCTAGTAAAGCTCTCCAACAGGCCGCGATGCGACTCATCAATAAGTAACAAAGTGTCACGCATTGACGCCAGTGGGATTCCTAAATGGCCGGCGGATGTAATAAGCCGTTATATAGAATAATGCACAAAGCGCAAGTATACAATCTACGACGACATAAATGGCGCTTTGGATTCACATTCTAAATTTACTTCATTGCAAGTCTTTGCAAATTACCCTGGAACAAATACGCTTACAGTAACCATTTACAACTGGATGTTGATCTCATATATGAAAGATCTCATGTTCTGTTAACCTAATGAACTCGAAAGTCTAAATACGAATATACAGCTACAATGCGCGTAATCATGTGTAGATTATGTGAACCCAATTCTACCAGGGGCTGCTGTTTCTTATGGAAAATGTGGGTCTCTGTCATATCACAAATTCACATAACAGCCAACTGTCTAAAAATTGAAATAATATTTAAAATTGAAAACCCAGAGAGAACTAATACAATGCAGTTAGCGCATTGGCTATTTTGAAACTTATCTGAGCAGATGCTGTTGCTGACTGATATAGCAACAACAAGCTTCATGTCAGATCACCTCCAAAGTATTAAGCCGATGCTCGTTTGATATTTAAATATAACGATTCCCAAAGTTCATGTGCTGACGATATTCGTCAGGATTAGCATCTCCTAAGCCATTACAATTTGAAAATAAAGACAATTAAATTAAATTAAATTAACATATATCAATATACAATAAGCAGCGAGTGTGCTAGCTTATACAATTTCTGCTTCTGATAATTTTAGATACCCATATTCAATTGATACTGGGCCAGTTTTGCACCATACATCTGTAAATCTTTTCCATGTTCCACTAGCCTGTAAAATTCACAATGAATACAGCTGATCAACAATGATCGAAATATAGCTTGTATTGCTCTTTGGTGGTTGCTACCTGTTTTATCCCAGGCCTCTGAACATCGATGCTTCCAGATGGCCCATACTCAAACAGATAACATGGTTGCTAACTATTCGTTCTGCTTGCTATTGATTATTCGTCCAATACGTGAGCAATTGTTGAAACATAATTATTTCAGCCATTAGTTTAACATATTTAGTTTAGGTCCGAGCTTTTCCTGGTAGACATGGTAGATGTATTGTTTTCCAGGCATTATTACAGTTCTTTGGCATGCATCGTAAATTGGTCCAATGCCTAACAGCAATAGGAGTCTGTCTCCGATCTTGCGTTAGAATTCTGTACCAGTCTCTAGACGTCAGTGTGTATTTTATATGATCGATAATGTTGGTTACAATATATCTCTGTTACCATGTGCTAATATATTTCATGTCAGATTTAACATCTTCCCACCAATCTGTAAATGTTTCTGTCTTTAGCTTCATCTAATATGCAATAAAATTCCCAGCTCATAAATAGGTTTTCAGGTTTTCTGTCTTGAATTATTGTTGAAATACCATTTAGAAATTCATGGCGCAATTGATGAGAAGTTGGCCCATCAAATTTAAACGTGCGTCTACTGTTCAGTACATCACTAGATACGCACATCCCTCGACTATTTGTATCTGATGAAGAGGATATAACGTCGACATGGTTTATACGTTCACACAAGCTTTTCCTTTCATCCCAATGCATCCAACAACTTTCTACACATTTTCAATAGCAACTACATTGCAGCAACGCTGTGTCAAGTTTCCAAAGCCCACACCATTGTTTGACCCAGTCAGCATTATCTAATGTAATGAAAAGCATACCGTCATCGGATATAACGTCAACATAGTTTAGAATGCCCCCACACCCACACTCACCACCCCACACCCCACCCCAGCGCACCATTGCCATGTGATAGGGAATAAGAAATATGCCTCTTTTAAATATCTTTGAGAGATTCATACACTTCAGGTTTTTGAATGTTGGTCTCCTGTAGAAAAGCTATATCGACTCTTTCATGTTCTAATTTTTCAAGCAAGTGACGCTGCTTTAATTCTGTGTTTAATCCTCTGCAGTTTAGGGTGCAGATAATCATAATTAGTAAAATGATGTTTACAATTGCCATCATTAGATTAAATTGATTTGGGATTTTTACCTCGTCTCTTAGACCATTTACCTAATTTTCTTTCGAATTCAGTGTTTCCTGGTTCTACTACAGACACATATTCGTCTTTGAAAATATCAGAATCATGGCGCAGTAGACGATATTCAACTCCTCCACCTTCTGATCGGTACATTACCATTTCATCTTTCATCTGTGAACTCTGTGTTTGAATTGACACGTCTCATTCTGCAACTGACATTGTATCATCATCCATATCATTTCTTCAGATTCTGAGCTATTGTCATCTTTTGGCGCTTATTGCCATTCGATATACAGTTGGCAGTAATGCCATTACCCTAATCTTCAATCTGACTTAAATCACGTGGGCTTAGCAGAAAATCGACTGAACCGTTCGTCTTCTGTGACCTAAATTTATCCTGTCCTAATTTTAATTCATCTTTTAAATAATAGTGGTCTGGATCATCAAGATCATAAGTTTTCTGCGCTTCGTTTACATCCATTTTGGACTCCAATGCATGTTTATTATTTTCTGGGTTAAGGTTATATTCTCCTGTAGTACTTGAATCTCATCAACTGCAGTTACTTTAACAGGATTTGACGATTTGTCTGTCTCAATTTCAGTGGCAGGAACCTCGACAGAAGCTTCTATATCGATTGCTTCAGAAGCATTTGATGCAGTTGCACCCTTTAATGGCGGACTGATTTCTTCTACTGTGGGCTTGTTGGGGTTTTTTTTTTGCACAGCGCCATTTTGAAATGGTCAACTGACACACATGGCAAACATTTGTGTCTATTGGGCCAATCAGCTGTCGGATTGGAAGAACTTTGGCAGATCCGGAATTTTTTAATTTGCCACAAGCGTCAATCTATATAACAAGGGCAGGACAAAACTGCCATCAAGCGTCAATCTGTTTGGTAAAGGGCCATCCACTTTTTCAAACCAGATGAAAAAGACAGACGTTTTATGCCCGTATCTCCCACATAGTACAATTAGTGCACATGGAGTATAATGACAATGGCGGAGGCGCAATATAGCATTAACAGTATTAAATAATAATATAAGAAAGTTTATTATTCTTATATACTGAACCAAAAAAGTTTAGCAACACTGAGAATATTACCGTATAAATGTTATTTAACAAAAACAATAAATTGATTCAAATATATTATTTAATTGATAGGTCATTTTCTAATTTGAACAACAGTCTCTTGTTACTGTAATGCTAGCATCGCGCCTTTAACACGGCATCATTCAACGGAAGGGTCTCCGCGCGCATTAACCACCGCTGTACATCGCTTTCTCATGCTTCGAATTAAGCACCTGATGTCACGAAGATGAATCGCATCCCATTCTTGGAGCAGTGCAGCTTCCAGCTCCCGCACGTTGTGAAGATGTGGATGGTTCTCACGCACCATACGGCCAAGAATGTCCCACACGTGTTCGATAGGAGACAGGTCCGGTGATCGCGCTGGGCAGTCCAACACCGGAACGTTGTTAGCCTCAAGGAAATCACTGGTGACCCTAGCTGAATGAGGACGGGCGTTGTCTTGCTGGAACATAAAGTCTGCATGATGCTGCATAAAAGGGATGACAACGGGGGCGACAACTTCTTCACAGTAACGTTGAACCGTTAAATTTCCGCGAATCACAATAAGATCTGTTTTGCCATTTTCATGGATTCCAGCCCACACCATGACACTGCCGCCACCGAATCCGTCGTGCTGAATGATGTTGGCTGCATCATACCGTTCTCCTAAACGTCGCCAACCCCGTTGCCTACCATCCGCCACATCCACACAAAACCTCGACTCATCCCTGAACAAACGTGGCTCCATTGTTGAGCACGCCATCGCTGATGAGTTCTTGCCCATGCAAACCGATTCTCGATGTGACGCTCTGTAAGCGGAACAGCAACAAGTGGACGACGGGCATGCAGTCCAGCATCATAGAATCTGTTTCGCAGTTTGTGGATGCACTGTAGTGCCGGTAACGGTGTGCAAATTACGGGACAGCCACGGCGCAGTCTGAAACCTGTGACGTCGCGATGACGTCACTAAGTAGCGGTCTTCTCGTGGTGTTGTTGCTCTCGGTCTGCCAGATCGTGGTCCGTCATTACATGTCCAGTTTCCTGCTCACGTTGGCGGAGACGGGAAATGGTTGAGGCGTGAACATTAAAATGTCCCCCCCCCCCGCTATACATCGCCCATCTCTAGCTAAGCTCCACCCATCTCTAGCTATTCCCCGCCCATCTCCAGCTAAGCTCCATCCATCCGTAGCTATACCCCGCCCTTCACTAGCTAAGCTTTCGGATAGCACGGCAGTGGATTCCCTCACACTGTGGAGTCCAAGGAAATGAGGAAGCAGACAAGATGGCAAAGGTGGGTGCAGAAGAGAATCAGACAGAAAACATGGTTACCCGTACAGAGATGAAGACTATCATGAAGTCACTCTATAGAACACCTCAATCAGAAGATGCCTACCATCATCTCTCGAGGCCAGAGCAAGTGAACATTTTTCGTCTCAGAACTGGACACAACAGACTAAACCAACACATGTACAGGCGGTTCCACCTTACGACATCGTCCGCTTGTCCTTGTGGAGAAGCAGAACAGACCACAGAGCACATACTTCAATGTTGCAGTATGTATCAGCTGCTGAGGGAATAGATCTGGCCTTGTCAACCTCTTTTCTTGAAAAGCTGTATGGGCCTGTGGAAGAACTGCAGAAAACCACAGATTTCATCTTGAGAACGGCTCCAAGTGTGATGCCAGCGATCGAAAAGAAGAAGAAGAGATCACTATGCCATTACTCCCCCTCCACAGAGGATTGTGTACTGCTACGGTGCGTGGCAAGATGGGTATAACGATTTGGCGAAAGAAGATGAATTTAAAGATGGTGTGAATGTGAACTAGAGGGATCCGATCTATCACTGAACGTAGCTTACATCTTAACTGTCTGACCGCTGAGTTTTTGCAGACAACATATTCCAATAGTTATATCGCTGGACCCGCTACGTATTTTGAAAACAGTTTGATTGAAAGTCGTTTGGGGGGGGCAACTTTTAGTGAAATTTGTTTTCAAAATATTGGGCAAGTTAAAAACTGTTACTCATTGATATTATTGTCTGGTGGATTGCAGCGGCGAAACGGTTAATCGAATACGTCACATGTTAGCTAAAGTCACAATCACAATTACGTAGCCCCGTTACGATAATCGAAAAGTTTGTCAAAAAGCTTACGAATTCTATGTCTTTGATGAATTTATTATTTAATAAATATTCTCGTAAATATTTTAAAGGTAATTTGACTGTCAGCTGTTGCTTCCATATACAGCAACAGCCATCGGTCAAATTAGTTTCAAAATATTCAACAGCTTACATGTATTGTTACCGTGAACATTAGATTTAAAGGAATTCAGGTTTCATATTTTTATTCAACACTCATACGAAGAGGATGTGGGGTTGGTGGGGTGGGAGGGGTGGCTGTGGGTGCAGGGGGTGTTTGGGTAGCTTAGCTAGCAGTTGGAGGAGTATAGCTAGCAATGGATGGCTATTTTGTGTACAAATGCAGAGATGCACGTTTTATGACGCCTCAGTATGATAATCTGCTCTAAGTTAAAATCAACTGGCCATCAGGTATTCCGTTATCAGCGATGATATAGAAATGAATGGCACTACTGTTTGCCACCTGGAATGGTTTTAACAAAAATCATAACGAGAGACTTATACATTGTGCAGGCAAGGCTTTTCAAGTCAAAATAACTTACAGAACATTTTGCTGGGAGAGACAGAGAGAGCGAGAGAGGGAGGGAGAGGGGGGATGGAGAGAGGGAGCTGGAGAGGGGGAAGAGAGGGAGAGGGTGGTGGATAGAGAGAGAGAAAGGGCGAAAGAAAGAAAGAAAAGTGGGTGGGGCGAGGGGGCTTTTCAAGTCCAAATAGACCCTCAGAACGAGAGGGGAGAGGGAGAGAGAGAGAGGTGTGGGAGGGAGGGATGGAGGGGAGGAGATGGAAGGAGACAGAGAGGGGGGGGGGGAGAGATAAAATGGAGAGAGGAGAGAGGGGGTGGGGAGATGAAGACGGGAGAGTGAGAGAGAGAAAGAGAGAGAGAGAGAGAGAGAGAGAGAGAGGGTGGGGGAGGGAGGGGAAGAGGGAGAGAGAGAGGGATAGAGAGGAAGATAGAGAGGGAGGGAAGGTGGGAGAGAGGAGGAGATGGAGAGAGACAGAGAGCGTGAGAGAGGGAGGCGAGGTGAAGTTGAAGGGGGTGGGGGGCGTTGCTGTGGATAGGATGGGCCTAATTACTCATACCATTCAAGATTCGAGTGCAATTAATGTCCAAGCGGCACAGATTAGTCTTTAAGTCTAGCTGGGCTTAAGCTTGTTGCTAGCTTATCCTGGAGTCTTTTTCATTTTCATTTATGTTTTTCATTTATTTATTTATTTATTTACACCCTTGAAGATAATATGACTGCAAGGTGTTAATTGCTATGACAACAAGAGCCATCAGAAGAGGGCATCCCCCAACCCCCATAACCCCCCACCCCCAACCCCCACCGCCACCCCCGCCCCGCCTTGGCCCCAAATACGCGTTTGTTCAAGGGAGGCTTTTTAACTGCATCTACATTAGTATTAGGATAACTGAGATGAAATAGACAAGATGTGGGTCAAATAAACAACAAAACAATGTGTTTTAATTAGAGGATGTATATTGGAAGGGTGACTTATTGATGAAGCCTTTACTAGCTATGCTCCACCCATTTATAGCTATGCCCGCTCATTTCTATCTATGCCCCGCCATGACTAGCTATGCCCCACCCATGTCTAGCTATGCCCGACCCATGTCTAGCTATGCCCCGCCCATGTCTAGCTAAGCCCCACTCAAGTCTAGCTATGTCCCACCCATGTCTAGCTAAGCCCCGCCCATGTCTAGCTATGCCCCGCCCATGTCTAGCTAAGCTCCGCCCATGTCTAGCTAAGTTCCGCCAAATATTTTACTCGTGTTGGAATCAATGCAAACACTTGAAAACTGAATTCCCTCAATCTAAATTTCAAGGTAACGATACAGTTAAGATTTTGAAACTAATTTGACACTGGAAAGTTGCAACCTATGGCAGCAAAAACTCAGTCAAATTATTTTCAAAATATTCAAGAGAATGTTTAACAAATTCTAAATCCTTCAAAGACATACAATTCCTACACTCGACATACTTTTCGATTTTCATCATGGAGTTATAATACGTCATTATGATTACGACGTCAACTACCTAGTGACTTAATTGATTATGACGTCAACTACCTAGTGACTTAATTGATTATGACGACAGACACCTGAGGATCGGATCCGTCTGTTGCTTGGTCTGGTGCTGCGGCTCGCGAAAGCAGGTGCTTGCTGAAGTGGGACGGAAGTGGGTCTTGTATTCGTTATTCAAAACCGTTGCTGAAAGACATTGTTAAGAGCAACACCTTACAACTACAGTTGAACTCACAGAAAAATACGCAGTGATGATTACAATAATAGGACTAAGTTGTAACAAAGTATAAAGAGTAATTTTCCACAAAAATGATATAATTGTATATATGACAGCAGGTGTAATTAGTTATACAGAGTTACATAATGTAAGCTGGAGGAGACAGTTAATATCTGGTCGTGATAAAAACTTAGCAACATGTTCTTTGTAAAATGTCCCGCTTCATCTGCATTCCAAGCTGAGGCACGACCTCCTCTAAGCTTTATAATCGCGCACTCTCTGTTAAATAAGAGAAACAAATAAATAAATAAATAAATAAATAAATACATAAACGAAGGAGCGAACGACGGCCCAATCGACAGGCAGCCTGATCAACCGCTGGGTCGATCGACTGATGGCTGACTGACTGACCGACCAACTGGATGGATGGACAGGTGGGTGGGTGGGTGGGCGACGGGTGGGTGGGCGGGCGTGCAGGCGGGTCTGTGGGCGGCGAGCGGGCGGGCGGACAGATGAGCAGGTGTGGGGAGGCGTTTGGGTGGGCGGGTGAACGGGTGGACAGGTGGTTGGAGGGAGAGTGGATGGTTGGTCGGGAAGGCGGGCGGCTGTGTGGGCGGTGGGCGGGTGGGCGGTTTGTACGGGTGGGCGGGCAGGCGGACAGGTGAACATTGGTGGGGAGGCAGTTGGCGTGTGGGTGGGTGGCTGGTCGGGTAGGCAGGGAGTAGGCCATGGTGGATGTACAGACCGATGGACAGACAGATAGACGAACGGAACCACCGCTGAATGAACGAATGGCACATGGCACAAAACTCCAGAATACAGGAAGGTACGAGGGATGTCAGTAACCTTTAAATACCGCCTAGATTTAGTAATACTAACTATTTCTGTACGTTATGTGGTTGATATGTGCCATATTGTATACACTGGATAAATAGTTTTACATGATTTGAGTTTTCCTTTACCCCTTACAACTCTGATGCCATTTTTCTATCTTTTACGGTGTCAATATCAAAGAAACTAGTGTCTATTTGTCAACAATTTTGGTAGAAGATATTGCTGTCTCCGACAGCACCATCTTCCACCAATTGTTGAAAAATAGACACCAGGTAATCTTTTACTTTGAAAATTAAAAATATTGACATCAGCGTGTTACGGGTTAAATCGGAAACTCATATATAACACAATCTGCCCTGACTAAACTCACTATAGCAGCACGTGCCGCCTGCTCATATTGTCTTCTCATCAATTACATACATTGACAAGACTAAACTCACAATCTGAGAGCTAGATATGCCACTGAACATGGGCACAGGTAACACAGCAAACTGGGCCGATGCTGGACCGATACCGTGTCCAGAAAGTTGCGTTATAGGGGCAGTATGCAGATGATTTAATCAGATGATTTTGATTTCAAAACAACTCAAAACCACAACCCCCTTCACGAATGAAGCAACATCGTCGTGTCGT
>CM067371.1:18742258-18867258 GCA_034401795.1 Chaetoderma sp. LZ-2023a
GCATGACACGTGTGTTGGGGCAACAATACGTGAAGATAGAATATTCAAAGTAATTGCCATACAAAGTATTGTAAGACCCTTGGAGGGTTTCACAATATTCTGATAATACCACGGTATTCATAAGAGATAATTATGATTTTAGTCGCCTAGAAAGGAAACTGGTTGAATTTAAGAAAACATCTGGCCTTAGAATAAATAAGGATAAATCCGTTGGTTTGTTTCTTGGTGAGTAAAATTCCCGAAATGATGACGTCATGGGAATAAATTGGTCAGACAACAATATTAAAGTGTTGGGAATTTACTTCAATAGAAAAATGGATCCCTCAATGAACTGGACATATCGCCTTACTAAAGTGAAACATATTCTAGCAGGTTGGAAGTGGCGTCATTTGTCAATTTTTGGAAGAATCTTTTGTCATGAATAATTTGCCAATGTACAGGCTGTGGTATACAGCCTCAGTTGTCCAGATGCCGAAATATGTAGAAACTGAAATTAGTCAGTTAATTCTTGCATATTTATGGAAAAAATAAAACTAATCTCGTATCAAATGCTGTGTGTGTCCACAAAAAGCAAAATGGCGGATTAGCTTTAGTTGACATACCAACAAAATGTGCGTCTTTAAAACTGAAGTTTCTTTATGAATTGCTTTATAAAGATTCGCCTTGGATAACCGTTTCACGCAGGCTACTCCAAAGTTACAGAGGGGTATTTCCAGTTGTAACCATCTTCTTTTCAAATACACCCCCACCCCAATATTCGGAGGATTCCTGGGCTATATCAAGCCTTACGCAAGGCATTACGTATGTTTTCTAAAACCGCTCCGTGGCCATTGGCTTTAAAGCAACAATTGTGGGGAAATGATAACATTACCGTGTCTAATAGAGCACTTTATTTCACATCATTAGCAACTAAAGGGATCCAGAATTTAGCAGATGTGATTACACCAGATTCCTGAGCGTGGGTTTCCAGGCAGACCCTATCCAAGAAATGTAAGCTGAGAACCATCGACGCTCAGAGATTATTAATTCAAATTAGGAAGGCAGTTCCTCTGGATTGGTATAAATTACGAAATTCCACTAGCAAACAGGAAATAACTTCACCCATCTTGCTTTACGATGAAAATGTATTCAAAAGCCATATGAGTTCCCATGACTGGTATACAGTTCTGATACAAAAACACGCTAAAACACCAAAAGCTGTTGCTGTTTGGAATAACACATGTTATAAACCCTTTGAGTGGAAAATGTCTGGAAAATTTTACATCTGCCCTCCATACAATATAAAGCAAAGGATGTGGCTTGGCGACTTCTCCATCGCAGACTTTGGGTTGGTCATCTATTACAAAAATGTCACGTCACAACCAGTAATCGATGATCTCTTTGTAAATTACAAGAGGAAACAATCGAGCACTTATTCATTAAATGTTCAGTCATTCTGAAGTTCTGGAATCACGTAGAAACAGTTTTCAAAGGATTTCGGGATCAGTCACGTGAAATTGACCGATAATATTATTTTATCTAGATTTTAAATAAGTACAAATGCATCTTACAAAGAGCCTGCAAGATGTCCTAATTTGTTTTTGTTACAATGGCGGTCCTGGACAATTTGGAAATATAGATGTTCTAAGGTACGTGCTGGCCCATGCTGACATGAACAACTTAATTTCATTGAAAGCGATTTTTCGCGCCAGTGTGATAAATTTCTTTCAAGGAGAATTTTTTCGGTTGATGAAGAAAGGGAGGATTGAAAGGTTTAACTATACATGGTGTGTAACCAACCTAGTAGAATTATCACCTATGAACTAGATATTTTTTAATTTATGAACACCACAGATCCTGTATTGAAGTACCAGAGGAGTTTAAATTAATATTAGTTGAAAATGAAAATCTGACTATTAACCCTTTAATGGCAGGATTTGCTAAGGAATGTCAAAATATTTGCTGATTGAGTGCCCATTTGCGCAGCCCAGAGGAATATTTTGAAAATTTAGTACTGGGGTGGCTGGCTCGGTTGTCCATGCAGTCATTCAACTGGCAAGTTTTCAAAAATGGTCTTCTGTTGGCCTTCAAATTGAAATTAATATTCCTCAATACCACTGAAGAGACCGGGTTTTGGTCTCTTCACCATAGAATGGTTTTACAACGTCACCATGATGATTAAAAATTTGCTCAGTTTGTCGAGCATAGAAATAATGCAATGTTTTAAATCCCATCTGTATCATTTTGTGTAACATTTTTAAGAACAGATATTTAATGTCTATATATAGATTAATGCTTAAATACGGGCACCCCTTTATTGGAGGCGGTTGCTGCCTTATCTAACTGCTGCTTCCATTCATTTCGGGTGGTTTTTTAATGGCCAGTATTATATTAAGATCATTGTATTGTTTGAATTGCGAACGATCCGGGGTAATATTGGAATCTGTATCTCTATGTAAATACAGATTTTTTTAAATAGCAGCGCTGTTTGTTATTGTGCACCCAGGCCGCAAGCGACCACGGACATTTTCGGAAACGTTCTCGCGAAGTAAAGAGAAAGATTAATTTGCAGCGGCGATATTTGCTATTGTTCGCTGTATTATTAACCAAACGTTTGCGTTTAAATACTCGCGTTTTGTCGGCTACAAAATCAATTACCCGGGCTTTTTTTTTCTTTGACGTCTGTTTAATGTTAGTGCATTGTATAGTTTTGTCAGCCTTTTATATATTTTTGGATATTAAAGGTTTTCCGCACGATCCGTTGATCGTGTCATTAAAAAAAAGTAGTAGTAGTAGTAGTAGTAGTAGCAGCAGCAGCAGCAGCAGCAGCAGCAGCAGCAGCAGCAGCAACAGCAGCAGCAACAGCAGCAGCAGCAGCAGCAACAGCAGCAGCAGCAGCAGCAGCAGCAGCAACAGCAGCAGCAGCAGCAGTAGTAGTAGTAGTAGTAGCAGTAGTAGTAACAATAGCAGAAACAGCAGGCAAAATTCTTGGGCGATGTTTTCAGGCAAATTTACAAGTGACTTTGTCTGTTTGTCCATGTGCCCATATTTATGTATAAATGTTTTGCCAAGGACAGACGACTGGCAGAGCGCTGAGCATTATATGGGCATGAGCAGACTGGAGTGTTACTATCTCCGTTCTAATTTCAAATTACTTTACAGAGTGGCTGACCACGCCATCGATAATGGCACGTCAACAATAGACTTGGAAATTACTGCTAACGATGTTAACGGAGGCTTCACGATAGATGTGTCACTCATACCGGAAGTGATTGCTCCAGCTGAACGATTACTGTCAATCCCTGAACGAATGTGGGCGTATCTCACGATCAATCAACTGTTGAAGGATTCAAAAAACTTAGATATGCAAGAACGTAAGGCAAACCTCAAATCTGAAGCACTCAAACTGGCTCTCAAGGTAATAATAATAATAATAATAATAATAATAATAATAACAATAATAATAATAAATATGCAAATGTGCTCGGAACATACTACTTTACGCTGGCCAGTGGCCATACAAGCCTTACACCATGCATAGCCTTTGTGTAGCTCATGCCGGTATTTGATTGGTTCAGATGATGTGATATGGTCATATGGGTCATATTATTCATGGCGGCTAGCGAGTAGTTACGTGATTTTGGTCAGCGAATCTTGGGAATTGTGACTATATCTAGAAGTACATCGTGTATAAAGTGTTTCGTGAACGGTTAGTTTAGTGTCGTTTAATGTTATAGTAACAGCGACTGTTGATGCTTATTAGTGAAGAGCTGGGAAAACAATGTTTTGTATTAAATTATTAAGTTGTAATCTCAATCCGTGAATAGTAGACTGTGTACAGTGGTCCTATAGGTCTATGCTTCTCATGCATTAACAATACGCTTCCAGAGTGTACGTACATCAATCAGTAACCCTTTTCGAAACTTGTCAACATCACGAAGAGTAGTGGGGACCGTTGTACGTATAGTGCGGATTCGCTCCTGTTAAGTCGGTTGATTGAGTAATTTGTCTTCCCTTGAGGGACAATCAGAGAACAATCACTGATCGCTAGAGTCTGGCAAGTGCCCAAGCTAAGACAATGCAAAAATCTTCAAACATTAGTACACCGCCGGTAAGCGCCAGTACGCCGTTAGATCGAGGTGAGGACAAAAAACGTGACCGATCAAGTGACAATAGTGCTGGATCATTAATGGAGCCTATCCCTGCCCGTGCACGACTCTTTAGCCCGTGTGAAGAAACGCCTGGCCGTTCTTACCATCAAGATTTGGGGGTGAGCACGCCTTCACATTCAGCCATATATCAGCTGAATCAACAAAATCAGGAACTGTATGTGCCTGGGTTAACCAGCCCGATGTCTTCTAATCATGGTGGTATTCCCGTCCCAATGACTCATGCAGCACCGTTTGTGCAGTTAATCCTGCAGACCTTGCAAAGCCCTACTTTCCAATCAGTCATGGTACCGCTCTTGTCAGCAGCAATTGAGTCCACTATTATCAGCACAATTCAACAAACAGTCCATGCCACTTTACAAGCAGCTATTCATTCCAGTCTAGAATCAATTCTAAGTGAGCAGCAAAAAGAACGGGAGGAAATTAAACGGTTAAATGATGAAATGAATACATTAAAACAAACAAACATCGAACTGACAAATAAAATAGACAATTTGGAGGCACGAGTGTTAAAAAATGAGGTACCTATTGAAAATCAGGAACAATACAGCAGACGTACTTGTTTACGATTTCACAACGTACCCTTAGCTTATCGTACTTATAATACCGACTCGGTCATTCTCGATATCATCAGAAACAAAATGAATGTAGAAATTGATGCCGCTGACATTGGGAGATCACATATACTCGGTGACATTAGATCAGGAAAGGTACAGATTATTGTAGAGTTTATGTCTTATAATATTAGAGCGCGATGGTACGGTGCAAAACGCGAACTGACGAACAATAACCGTGAAGGAATTTTTGTAACAGAGGACTTAAGAAGAACAAGAAATGGACTAATGTATTCTCTACGGCAGCTGAAACGGGAAAAGAAAATCGCGCAGTGCTGGACTCAGGACGGCAGAATATTTGTGAGGACTGTCATTGGTGGAGACAAAATCTTCATAAGGTCATCCGATGACATTAACAGGCTAACGTAAATCAACCCTCTGAAATTTGAAGTACAAATGTCGAGACAATGAGACAGGTAAGCTCTGCTGGTGATCGTTTTTTTGAAGATATTCGACTGAATCTGTATGAACAATATTACTGCCATAGATTTACACTCGGATTAATTCTTAAATAGTCACCAGCAATTCCCTATTTTATTGTGCATGTTAAAAAGTAATCAATGATAATATTACCACAGCGTCTATACAACAATCGTTTTAACTGTTTCTCTGTTTGTAACAATTCACACCATAATTTCAATAAGCAAATCTATTGACTTGCTGAAAATTTTGAGGATAACACGACTGAAATGTGTGAGTGGTAAAGCCACTGTCAACATTCAGTCATGTTGGTTGCAAAATAATCAGCAAGTCTGGAGCTATAATACTAAGTATGCAGTCTGCGAAAAGTCAGCAGTCTGACAGCGAACATTAGCTCTAAGTAGAACAATTGATGGATAGGGTAGTACTAATCTACTGTCGGTTAGTTTTTCTAAGCTAAAAAAATAAAATAAAAAGAAATACAGAACGCCAAATAATCACAACGACAACGACTTAATCAACCACGACATCGGTAACAAGAAATAGCTATCATATTGCCTTACATATGGATAAGATCTTATGAGCGACGACGACGTCGACGATGACGACGGCGCTGACGACGGTAGAAAATGATCAGGCATTCTTAGACATGTCTACAATGGACACCTTGTCCCTCATATTCAGTCAAGGTGGCCGTTGTGGACGGGTTTTGCTGTAACTATGTGGCTAGCCTGGTCGTTCTCTAGCAAAGTGGTCATGTATATATTAGAGATGGAATGGAGCGTGGTGTGCGCGCGCGCGTGCGTCCTTGCGCGCGCGTGCGTGCGTGCTTGCGCGCGTGTGTGTGCGTGCGTGCATGCGTGCGGGTGTGTGTGTGTGTGTGTGTGTGTGTGTGTGTGTGTGTGTGTGTGTGTGTGTGTGTGTGTGTGTGTGTGTGTGTCCTGATTCATCCAGACCCAACTGAACAGCGAACTCATCTCAACGTTTCGTTTCAAGCTGCGAGGAGATTGCGAACAGTACCAAATATCGTTATCCGAAATTGTCATGTATAGTTATTGGGTGCTGATGCTGGTGTTGGGTTGGGTGTGGGGTGGAGGGGTTTCTAATTTAAAATATCTATATGCGGTAAGGGTATCACTAAACAGCAGTCCACTAGCAACTTTTCGTTCAAACTGTGAGGAGGTCTGTGCAACGTACGCAGTACTAATTATCATTAATTGACATATTGTATAACTATAACAACTCTTAGTTATGGCGTGCCTTTTGTGAGCCCATCAGTAATGCGGGTGGGGTTGGGGTGGGCTAGGGTGGGGTAACAACCAAGTGCAAACCAAACTCCTTATACTTTCGCTTTTCGCAGTGAGAAGCTGTTTAGCGCTTGGTTGTAGGGGATCCGTACTCAAGTATGTGGCTTCATGTGCGAGTATGAGTGAGTGCGTTAAAATCGTACGACAATCTGTGCGTGCCTGAGTGCCAGTGTGAGTTTTTGGAGTGAGTGTGTCCAAATGTATACGTGCATCTGTATGAGCTGACCACAAGCAACTAACATGGCATATATTACATTAATTTGTAATGTATTTTCGCATATCGGAAAACGTTGGCTTGTGACCGTGTACAAATTCACTTTGTTTAACACATATAGGGATTTCGATGACCACATACAATACAGTACGCATCAATTTCTGCGTTCTGGTGCTCATTATGTATATATATTTTTCTAAGTTACTTTTGCTCTTTGTATATATGTTTATACTCTCATAAACCTGTTTCTCTCTTTTCTTTAACTCGTCTCTGCTACTATGCTAATGCCTATATCTTCAACTTTCTATTCTGGTTCTGCCACGATACTCTTCAACCCATTATGACTATGAGATCTTGGAGAGACATTATTCGTATAATACTTACACGTGTAATGCTACTGCTCATCATATATAAAGCCATGGTGACTTCTTATAATTGTTATAAGATCTCTGACGCTATGCCTCAGGGGTAGGTACAGTCTTTGGCATTGCTGGTCCATGGCTCCGGTATGTTGGAATGGCCTTCGCAGCCATCTGGGCTGCTGCACATTTCAGCCGGACTATATAGGATGGCTTCTCTGCATGACCTCGTCAAGACCCTTAACTGGCAAGCCTTTGTTGATAAGCTTCCTTTCTTTGAGTGCGCTAGTGCTGCAGAGATCAGATCACGGTGTTCACAGGTATTCGAAGAGTTGTTCATCAATGGTCAGATGAACGATGGTCATCTGTTCATCTGTCTAGAGTTTTCCCGAGCTGTGCAGGAGAGGAGAGGAGTCGACGTCAGCGATGAAATCTGACATCCTGACAGCCTCTCTTGAAGATCTTTATTACCGGCTCGGCAGCTATTATCACCAGCTGCTGGACGCTGCATGTCGCAAGCGTCATAGATTCACCTTGGAAATGGTTAGCCAGTGGCTTACCAGACAGGCGATGTGGCAGATCTACAGACCTCGTCCACGGCACATTCGGTATGCACACTTCAATGAACCTGTCCCTAACAGAGTTCACCAGGCAGATGTGCTGTTCCTTCCGCATGATCAGGTCTGCTCCAGAGGAACATGCAAGACCTACAAGTACACCCTCACCATCTTCGATGTCACCAGCAGATACAAGGTGGCAGTGCCGCTCACAGATAAATCCGTGGGTCAGACAGATGCGCAAACATGGTGTCGTGATTAGTCGAGCAGTGGAACTGGACACTGGCAGAGATGCTGTTCCCACATCAGTATACTCAGATGGCTGTCCCAGCGAGCGGTCGTTCCAGAGTATGTGTCAGAGGCTTACTCATTGTGGTGGAGAGATCCAATGCTGAGGTCACTCGTTTGATAGGGCAGAAGCCAGTCAAGGTCATTCAGCGATCCACTGTGGTCCAACCTTGACGCTCTGTTCAAGAGCTGTGCTCTGAGGACAGACTTCCATCTGATGCCCTGGTTCGGTATTTGTATGAGGCTGTGGAGTTGGAGGGCGAACGTAGGTGGGAGACTGACCCCAACTGGTCGATAGATGTACACAAGATTGACATGTATGTGGAGGTGGCTGGACAGTCAATACTGTACTACGTGGTACAGTCAGAGAGCAGTCCTAGGCGGCCGTTTGTACGAGAGGAGCTCCAGCTTATCCCTACAGACACCCAGCTACATCCAACAGGAGCACTTACATCAACTAGACATCCTCCAGATCATAGACATCCTCCAGATCATAAGCGCTAGGCTCTCAGTAGACATCATCCAGATGGTAAGTACTGGGCTCCGAGTAGACATCATCCAGATCGTAAGCGCTGGGCTCGGAGTAGACACCGTCCAAATCATAAGTGCTAGGCTCCAAGTAGACATCGTCCAGATCATAAGCGCTGTCTTTGTTATTCAACAGTTGCACAGGTTGTCATCGCTCCAACAAGGTAGGTAGTTCCGCAGTTCCACTCCGTTGTTCCAACATGGAATGACAATGATACTCGATGGGCTCAGTGTGGACACCATCTGGTAGCACATATCTCTTATCATAATAAGCAGAGAGCCCAAGTTTTTCCTGTTCATACGTCACCATACCCTGGTTGCGCAGACGGAGGCCTCGATTTGTGGCTCTGTCCACTACACCATGCAGGGCGGTCTAGAGCCTCTGCCAGAAGACCTCATTCTGTCGCTTACACATTCCCTTGGCTGAGCATTTTGCTTGCAGGTTCAACCTGTCAGACCGACAATTCCAACCGTCTGTATTCTCCATGTAGTAGCACTTGGAGCAGAGAGCAATACCACGAGTGCCTTCGAATTCGAGCTTGAACAGTCTCGGAGTGCGACCAGACCATTTGTCCCACCTGTACCCACCTGGAAGGGACAACGAATGGTGATTTTATCCTTACAGCTTTGTAGCTTATAGGACGCACCGATCTCCTCGAGATCCTTGAACCATGCACTGTGCAAGGCTCTATCTAGCGTGCACGCTTCCCGTGGGCACTGTTACTGAGGAGTTTGAAGAGCTCTGCCAACAGTGTTTTGCTTTTATCCATGTCCCCTGTGCGGCGAGCCTCCATAACGGCGTTCACAAACCACTCAAATGGTTTCTGTGGGATGTAGCCTATGGTGTGGTAGACAGGCAGTGATCTCTAGACCATGGGCGATATACCACTTGAGTGTCGGCGCATACAGATACCTCTTCTTGCAAGAGTGGGCACCGACCAGCTTGCTGGTGTCGTTCCGCTTCCGACCTGTTTTATCAAGGTATGTAAACATCTCAGGACGTACCGCCTCTACCGGGATCTCACGGTTGTAGAAGAGAGGAGACATCGCCTCGAACTTCGTCCACAGGGCCTTGGGCACCTTTATGTCTACCTCAGTGAACCCGAACCAACGATCTGCTAGGAGATCCTCCTTAAAGTGTTCTATATCGCCGTTGTGCGTGCTTGCACTACCTCACCACTGCCGTACAGTCTCTTTACCACATGACATTGCTTGCGCCATTGTTGACAGGTACAGAGCATTCACATCATAACTTAAGAGATGTTGACATAGTTTACACGCCCCGCTGTGTCCGTAGGACAGGAACGAATTCAAGTAACACCAGAGTCTGGTGTATCTCGTTACCATGCTTGGTCCACCGACAACGGCACCTTTTATCATCTCGTAGGCTTCCTTGCCTGGGGCGGAAAGGCTAACATCTGGCATATGTTGAGCAGTTCCACGAAGTAGATACTGTAGTGACTGACACTCCTGGAAGAGAGACCGCATCTTTCAGAATGTCAATACCTCGTTCTGTGTAGAATTGTCGCATCTGCTCAAGTTCTTCGATGAACGGACTGGCATCCAGGTTGTTGTAGTATCACAACCAGTTGGCAAATGTCTTCATTCCTTGATCTCTGAAGGGCTGCTTACATTGCTTCCACTCTGACAACTCAAGAAGGTAACCACCTTTGAACTTAGACCAGCACGCTGGATAATCAGGTAGACCAGGATAGTCAAGCTTCTCTAACAAGTCGAACCATTCATAAGGCAAACAGCTCTCCTGTTGTGTGCACCCATAAGCTTTGACTCACGTCCCGTAGGAGACCTCATGACCGAGGTAATTCAGCACATCTAGAAACCTTAGTTCAGGTGTAATGAGAAACATTGTCTGGCTAGCTTTTTAGTGACTTTCACTGTCGTTGTGCTTGCAGCAGTAGCACGAAGTATCCACGAAGTACTTCCTGGTGTGGTTCAGGTCGTACCGGCCAGAGTTGAACCCTAGCATGGGCACCTGGTCACACCACTCGTTGATAAGCCTCTGCTGTCGTTTTGGTAACTTATCCAAGACTGTGGGTAGATACTGTGCCTGGACACGTTCACGGATTTGGAGTGCTCGTCGTTATATCTTCTGCATGAACTCTGAGATCAACACTTTGGGGTTAACATTGTTCAACAAAGGAACAACTGACTCACACCAAGACAGTTATGTGTGCACTCTCGATCATAAGAGTCTCTGTAGGGTGAATATTGACTGCATCGAGAAGGGCTTCGAAGTCATAGATGATGACGTGTGGGTATGGTAGCGTCTGCATCTGTGCATGGATGCTTGGACAACGTTTTATGACGCACTCTCACTGTACTACAAGCGTGTGTCCGGTGGCTCTCAGTATCCGCACCTTGCTGGTGTTTTGAACATCCATGCCAGCGACAGCCATTGAACTGGTATACTGTGTCGGTTGTCAGATCATAGCCATCTACAAGAGCACCCTCGATCCAACGTTCTCCACCGTGACCACATTTTGCGTGGTGTATGTGAATTCCTCGTTTAGTGCTTCGTATTCAATCCAATGGGTAGCCACTGAACTGGATGTTTGGGTCAGATAGAAGGCCTTCTCGTATGCTGACTACGGTATCTCTACCTTCTCCCCAGGCAATCGATGGGTGTCTTTCCTCCTGCACAGCACTCAGCGTGGCGACGGAGATTCCATACTTGGGTGAACTGCTGTTGACAGGGCCTGCAGATGAAAGTGTTGGCTAGCTTGGAGATGTCCTTAATGAAGAAGGGATGGTGGTCGTATACTCCAATGGTCATGACGCTCGGATATTGAGTGGGTTTCCTGGTCAGATGCCAGATGCCCTTTTTGGTGGGCTCATAAACACAAACCCTTGTCTTCGTAAAGAACTCTACCTTGTTCAGCTGGTCTAGGGAGGTTCGTGGTACGTATGTTGTTGCAGTCGGAACGACAGTGCCACCATAGAACTATTTAACAAGCTTCCATGCAGGAGCTGTACGTCTATCAGCTCCCGCACCTTGATGGACTGCTAGACATCTCCAGAGACACATGTTGTCCTTGTAGGTATCGAGTGCCATCATTCCCTTCCTCCATCGGAACCAGGCTGGGAGGGGACCTGTTCATAGCAGAGGCTGGTGATCAATGACAACCTTAACCTCAACGTTGATTGATCTGATGAAGGCCCACGCGGTGTTGGGTCGATCCATATTGTCTGGGCCGAGATGTTCTCTGTTCTCCACCCAGGTCTCGGCTGCGTCTAGTGTATTCATCCAATGACTTCCTGGAGCATTCTTGTGGAAGAGCATTACCCTACCATCCTCTATGTTCCTGATGCGATATATATATATATATATATATATATATATATATATATATATATATATATATATATATATATATATATATATATATATATATATATATATATATATATATATATATATATATATATATATATGGGTGTGCCGGAGGTAGAAGGAATTCTGAACAGTCCTCAGCTTCTCCATGATCCGATCTGTAATGTCTCCTTCTAGCCTTAGGAAGAATGGCCAGTGTACTGTTCGTCACCCTTTCTCCTCCATCTCCCTCTCACCCAGGTGCTGTTCGAGAATCTGCTTACCTTCTTGCTTCATACTCCAGGCTAAGGGTTCAGCTCTCGATCGTCTCTTCATCAGCCGATCAACGATTCTCTCTAGAAATTGTATGCGTTATGTTAGTGGAGTGCTTGCCATCCGGGCGGCTACAGATTTGGCTCGTAACCTAGTGGTTACCTCCTCATCTAACTGACGCAATTCGCGGTGATGCTGTGCTTCCTTATGATGTTTCTCTGGATCATCTCTGGTATGTGCTGGACACCTTCCAGTCTGTTGTGCTACGAAGAGCCAATGTTGCAACTCTTGAGCACGGGCCTGCCCAATCATTTGGAGCAGATCAGCTTTGCGGACCTTAAAGTAGCCTCTAAGACCTAATTGCTTTGCAATCGCACGAATTTGTGATACAGCAGTCATGTTCGTGTAAGCTTAAGCAATGTCAGCACAACGACAATACCAATAGAATGTGCTTGTCTAAATGGGCGTTTTTGTGCGGTAAATGCACAAGCAGCTAGGTTGACGCTTTTTGAAACAGCAATACAGTCGACGTGTTAACCTACTGATTGTATTTGTCTAAGGGACGTTTTTTGTGCAGTAAATGCACAGGCAGGAAGGTTGACGTTTTTTTAAACAGCCACGCAGTCAATGTGTTAACCTACTGATTGTGTTTGTCTAAATGGACATTTTTCGTGCAGTAATGCACAGGCAGCAAGGTTGACATTTTTTGAAACAGCAACTATGCGCAAGTCGGAACGACAGACAACAGTCGCAATGACTATGATCAGAATGATGTCTACACGTTGGACGACAAATGGGACGACTGATGAAGTGCAAGTTGCTGTTTCTCTAATAGGGAATTTTGTTGATCAACGATGAGCAAGTTGTGCGAGCACATCATTTCGATACAACAAACCAGCGGGCAGGGTCCATGAGCAACAAAATCAAGGCCACAGAATTGAGAGGATGGTAGGAGCCGCGGATCATGGGTCAGCGGCTTCACGAGGAAGGTGGTATGTTTCTACCTCCGGCTATACTACTCAAGGCTAGTTGATATAGTGCTCGCATTGCTGTCACTTTCAAATTGTCAATGCTGCAAAATGAGCCAACTCTCTCACCATGCCTCGGAACACTTTTGCTGCTCTCCGATTATGCCACCAGAATGGATTACTTACTGTGTCACATCCACTTAACACATATGTACACAGTATGGTGAATTTCCGTGATCGGAACGCCTCTTACTCAATAGTGCGGTGAGATCATGGACAGGAACGGAAGCCTCATTTCCCCGAATCCATATTTCCTTTTGAGAGTCTACACGGCAAAAGTGATACATACCGAGTATGATTATATTAGTATCTGTCGCATGACCCAACAGCCCATATGTGTCCAAAGTGATCTATGCAGTCTACCAGATGAGCCACCATCCTTGTGTCTGCGTGTTCGTCCTATCTGCCTGGCAGATCTATTTACAGCGGCAGTGTGTCCCCCACCCCGTCTCCCTACCAGTAATGTTTCAATTGTGTGATACATAGAACTCACTGGACGTGGCAGGCTGATCGTGAATGCATGCCCATTCCTCGTGGAGGCAAACGTGATCAACTTTGGTGATGCTATCGTACTGGAAGCTTTATCTTACGTTACGTCCACTGCCTTTATTACCTTACTTTTTGATTCTCCCATGTAGCTATATTCACATTTGTTGCAAACAATGGATTTATTATATTCTCTGTGATAAGAGTTTTGATTTTCTCGACTATCTTCGGCTCCTCTAGTCCCTGCTTGACTGATTGTTTATGATGACTTGCATGATGTTCTCTAAAATTCGCAATTAACATTACATTTTGTGACACCTTGACCAGAAATGGTGCAGTCTTCACATACTTTTCCCTAGCAGCTGGAGTCTGGGATATCCTTTTGTACAATGATCTCTTTCCTTTCTCTGTGTACGTCTGTTCCAGCGCCATTCATGTCCACGCAAAGTTTAATTTACCATCTAATTGATGTGCAGTAAAATGACCTTTCATAAAGTTATCATGAACTGTTGGGTGTTTTACAAGCAGATCGCGCATGTCCTTGAGATAGCTCGGCAAAAACACGATGTACTTGGTATGTCACCTCGATAAATATGTGGTAGCATATTTTGCACTTCTTGAAGATGCTCATTCCACAGTCCTGCTCTCACTGAATGGGTGTACCGCTTTCAGATATGAACCATATCGATGCACATTAGCCAGAACTTTGCTGCCATTCCTAAGGTTTCCAGGAAGTTGTTTCAGAGAGAACGATTTCTGCTAGGTTTACCTTTAACAGTCTGCAGTATATGATCTGGCTATTTCAAATTTCTGTGAGTTCAAGTTTGTCCATTAGATGTTCTGATTCTAAGCAGATTTCAGATGTATTCCACAATCCACACTAGGCCAGATATCGCCGCACTTCTTGGAGAATGGCATCTCATTATCATATAATGATTGTTTTCTACTGATGGCCTTGTTTGCATCGCCTCACTTCCCAATGCCACGTTCAGCAAATTTGCTTTCAATGACAATATCATTCATGGCAAATCTATTAATACCCATAAAACACTTTTTATTATTTAAAAAACCACCCAGTTTAACAGCCATATCAGTATATCACGTTCACTGTTTGTTGATGTCCTTCGCGATGTCAGAAATAGTTTGCTTCAGCTGTTATCATCATCGTCATCATACTCATTTGCACTACAACCATCAGTAACACCGTTTTCATCACTGCCATAGTCGGTATCAGCCCTCCCTCTCTTCTGCACATCATGAAGTGACCTTTCCTCCCAACAATTCTTTGAGATGTTATGATTTTTCACTAATATCATCTAGGGCTGTTCGATTGTGGAAATAAATAATCGATTATGATGTCTGGAAATTAATCGATTTAATCGGATAATCGATTATTTAATCTTGAAACTTTGGAAGCAGCATCTACGTAGTGAGGGAGGGAGGGATGGAGGGAAGGGGTGGGGAGGGAGGATGGGAGAGAGAGAGAGTATAGCTTTCTTAAATTAATAATAATAATAATAATAATAATAATAATAATAATAATAATAATAATAATAATAATAATAATCATAATAATAAATAAATAAATAAATTTTATATAAAAATAACAGAATACGCAATTTCGTAAATTGGTTCCTAGTTAGGTTTAGATTACCTCAACTAAGTAGGCCTATGAAAAGACGGCAAGACGCTCAATGAGACAGGCTATATCAACCATTTGGAATCCATTGTTCACTCGTTCCAATTGGATAATGGTATAACGCGGGATAGCTCTCAAGTATGTATTTGTATGCGAGCCCATGCACCAAACCCAGATATCCCTGTACCAACTTAGGATAATGGCTGGACGGTAAGGGGTGAACAAATATTGCAGCACAAATGGTGTGAGGGTGAGCTGTTACCCCAAATGCTGGCACTTATTTTAGAAAGCTAACAAGACAATGCTGAGAAAGAATAGAAAGACAGTTCTAACTGACGATGATAGGAGAAATGAGGGTGATGATTCAGTTTTGATAGTGACAATGACTAATTGAAATCAGGCCACGAAGATTAGACGTTCCTGTGGTCCGGGGCAACCACTGCTTACTGCATGGCAACCAAATTTTAACACAAACGTTGTCCTGGAGGATAACCTAGATAATGTTTTATTTCCATGGCCTGTATATGTACACTCATGGTGAGTATTTATTTTTTTGGGTCTTAACCCGTTCACATTCAAATCTGTTCAAGAAAATTTTAATTTTCTCATAGAAAATGTCTATTTGCAGACCAAGAAAAGACGGGTTCTAAAGGTTTACAACTGGAATGACTGGCTCGATTATTGAGCCAGTCATTTCAGTGGCAAATTTAAAAAATAGGCTTCTCTTGATCTGCAAATAGACATTTCTCAAGACCACTACAGAAGCCGTTTTTGGCTGAAAACGAGGGATAAAGGGTTACTGTACTTTAATACTTGAGTTGGTATTTACATGGATTCTGTAGTCTATATAGCTTACAACAATACATATTTTGAACAGAATTTACAGAAACGGGGCAAGCTGGAAGTACAGTTGGGAAACTTAATTTAAATGGCATACTTGCCCCTCGGGCAACAAAATATTTTTCTATTTTTTTTAGCCCTGAAGATATCATATTGTAGATATCGGATTGTCTGGTGGGAGTCATGACCCTATGGACATCTTATATTTATGAGTAAGACCTTAATGAAATTCATCTTTGAAAATACCAGGTGGGCTAAGGAACGGTGTAGCACGATAAGCATCATCCTATAATACGCAGAAGGACCGCTGCACTGGTTGACATCGGCCAGTGCTGCCGAAACACAGTTTCATGGAAAACGATGCGAAACTGATGCGAAACTGATAACTGTATTAAGTCAGGATTGAGTTAGGAATTGAATAAGATGAGAAAGGACCACCGGTTATGGGTTGATGATATCTGTCAATAGTTGAGGATGAAAGTTGGTGATGTGGGATCGGCACACACCTTCAGGATGTTCAGCAGCTGTTTCGGCCAGTGGTTTAGTAAATAATCAAGCAATGAGAATCGTAGGAATCGATAGGTTTGGACGTGACGGACTGAATTATGGTTAACATTTAGGGATGACAGTCAGCATGTCGACTCCCTATAGAAAGCACAACAACACCAGCTGGTGATGAGCTCATGTAGCTCACGTGCTATTAACCTTGCTATCCTACAGGCAGATGCCTAGTAGGCAAGGGACAGGACAGAGACATTGTAGCGTCCTGTAGGAATAAGTAAAACAATCTAAATTTATCTAAATTTGTATATCAACTATATGTCCCTCAAAAGGAGACATGCAACAACACCACATTCGGTGATGTTGTTGGTTAGCTGACAGAGCGCATCAAAGCAGAACCAGCCCAAACCGGTTGGACCATGTTCAGGGTTCCCTTTTCGGAAGGAATAATCAGAGTATGATTGGTCGGGATGATGTCACAAGCAATGAGCATCCGGCCCGAATCTGGGAAAAAGAAGACAAACGAACATGGGCGGGAAACTCAAAGGAGTATATATGGGGCACTTTGATAATCGTCGAGGTCCGTCGTTCGCATCGAAAAGCTATCTCTGAATATATTGGAGTAGGAGATAGCTAGTTAGGTTGATAGAGTATAGCAGACCCGTTGTGAAGGGGAGTAATACGAATCAGTAGCAAATAGGAAACAGCCAAGTTAAGTAAAGTAGTATAAAATAGTCAAACTCGTATAAGTACTTATCTTTTACTCGTGGCAGCAAAAGCCACCATTAGTTATAGTGTACAGTAGATTTAATAAAATTATCACCTTGATAACCTCAAGGCAAGAGTTTGAGTTGTGATATTAATTCTGGAGACTACGGAAGATCACCGTAGCTTACCTGCAAGTTCTGGTAGTCAGTCAGATCAGGCCCGGATATCAAATACAAGTATCGTTAAGTTCAGCTATAAACGAGGCGAGCTGATATCTATTTCTTTCGTTCTCGGTAAGGTGGGTTGTCGCAGCAACCGTACATAAAAACCTTACCCAAAACGGAAGAGACTTCATTGTCAAGTATACCTCATAAGAACGTATACGTAGCATAGAAACAGGAGACACAAAAAAATCTTCAATATGTTCAAACGCAATTAGCATATATATTTCCGGCGTTTAGAGGGCACACATACAAAGAATTTGAGTGGTTATTTTTCGCTTTAATTTCTTTCGTTGCAGGGCTATGGGGTTTTTTTCACTATACCCCACCAAAATATTTGTCGGGGTATTATGTAATGCTGTCGTCCGTCCGGGCAGGCGTGCGGGCAAACGGTCGGGCATGCGGGCGTGTGGGCGGCAGAGTAGTTTCTGGATGATAACTCCGTTACCATTTGTCGGATCGCATTGAAACTTCATAGGGTGGTTGGACTAGGTCTTGGGAAGAAACCTATCAAAATCGACGATGATCTGAAATCCTAGATGGTCGCCAGCCACGAGCAGCTATCTTGAAAATTGGTTTCCGGATGAAACTCCGTTACCGTTTATCAGAGCACTCTGAAACCTCATGGAGTGGTTGGACTAGGACTGGGGAAGAAACCTATCGAAATTGACAATGATCCGAAATCCAAGATGGCCGCCAGCCACTGGTAACCATTTTGAAAATTGGTTTCTGGATGATAACTCTGTTACCGTTTATCGGATCGCTTTGAAACTTCATAGAGTGGTTCGACTATGTCTGCGGATGAAACCTATCGAAATCAATGATTATCCGAAATCCGAGATGACCGCCAGCCACCGGTGGCTATCTTGAAAATTGGTTTCCAGATGATAACTCTGTTATCATTTATCGGATCACTATGCAACTTCATAGGTTGGTTGGACTACCTCTGGGGAAGAATCCTATCGAGATTGACAATGATCCGAAATCCAAGATGGTCGCCAGCCACCGGTGGCAATCTTGAAAATTGCTTTCCAGCTGATAACTCTGTTACCGTTTATCGGATCGCTTTGAACCGTCATAGAGTGGGTGGACTAGGTCTGAGGAAGAAACCTATTGAAATGGACAATGATCCAAAATGCAAGATGGCCGCCAGCCACTGGTGGCCATCTTGAAAAGCGGTTTCCAGATGATAACTCCATTATCGTTTATCGGATTGCTATGAAATTTCATAGGGTGGTTCGACTACCTCTGGGGAAGAAACCTATCGAGATTGACAATGAACTTCAAGATGGCTGCCAGCCACCGGTGGCCATCTTGAAAATTGGTTTCAAAATGATAACTCCGTTACCGCTTATCGGATCCCTTTGAAACTTCATAGGGTGGTTGGACTAGGTGTGGAGAAGAAACCTATCGAAATTGACGATGATCCGAACTCCAAGATGGCCGCCAGCCATGGGCTGCCATCTTGAAAGTTGCTTTCTGGATTTCATTTATTGGATCACTTCCTACGGTCGCTGGAATATATCTGGTGAAGAAACTTATCGAAATTTACGATGATCCGAAATCTAATATGGCCACCAGTCAGCGGCAGCCATCTTGAAAATTCGTTTCCGGTAGATACCTCCTTGACCATTTAACGGATCGCTTTGACACGTCATAAGGATGACTGGTCTGATGGGGCTCAGGAAGAAATACATATTTTCTGATAGCTCTCATTCATTGGTTTGTCATCATGGTGGGGTTTTATGCGCCGTTTGCGGAGCTCTTGCTTTTTTCATTACCCGGCACCCCCATATTCGCATTTGTCTGCTACTTTAAAAAAATGGCCTTTCTGACAGCTGAGATAGTAACACATTCCTAAGAAATAAAATAATATCGGCCATTTAGATTTGTCAGATGGTACTTATCAGCCACTTTTCAAGCTGGAAGCACCAATCATTTATTGCTATCTTACCTATCCACCACAAAAATGAACAGGTGTCCGATTTTGAGCGGTGAGCAAAATTGGTGACTAATTGAGCTCTGGTGGTATATCTATTCACTGATTTGTGTATAACATGTATGCAATTGTTGACCCCGCAACAAGGGACATTTCAGTCATTACTCTAGTTCACTTAGATGTGATGTTGAGCTCATTTAATTTTTTCAATACTCCATAATTGCATTTCTCAGCTATTTTCAAAAATCAACATTCTGGTAGTTGTCATAGTAACAACATTAACACGGGCCGTTTGTATGCGTCAGCTAGTGACGCGACCCACTTTGCACGGCGTTAAGACGTATTTCTTTATTATCACATTGAATGTCAAAGCAAATTTGATAAATGTTAAGCAGATTTGAAGCAGCTCTGGTAAAATGTGTGACCTTTCGGCCTCCGGTGACGTAATTATTCAACTGATTTGCATAGCACACGTATGTACTAACAAAGGCCGCTATGAGGAACATTTTGAGTGATTAGTCATTACACTCGGTTACGCTTTTGCAATACTCCATAATTGTATATTCCGTTATTTTGGAAAATAGACATTTTGTCTGTTGCCATAGTAATATTATGCAATAAATGGAAAATGGCACATTACATTTGTCAGATTATGTCTAATGCTCACTTTTAAGATGTTAACATCACAATATTCTTTTATTAGAACTTTGACAGTCGCAACAATTTATAGTTGCCAGGTTTTATAAGCAACGGTCAAAATTGACCTTTCTGCTTTATCCATCGATATCAGTGAATAGATATACCACCAGAGGTCAACTAGTCAGTAGAATCAGGAAATTCCTAACCAAAGAGGCCACCATCAAACTTGTGTTAGCCACTGTAACATCTCGTTTAGACTATTGCAACAGTTTATTGGTGGGTGCCCCAAAGGTGCTCATCAATAAACTGCAGGCAATTCAAAACACTGCTGCCAGGATTATTTCTCGTTGTCCCAAATATGCACGAATCTCTCCTATTTTGAAAGCTTTACACTGGTTACCGATCGAACAAAGAATTCGCTTCAAAATTCTTTGTCTGACGTACCAGGGTAGAGCGGGAACTGCTCCTTCATACCTTTCCGAACTAACAGTGCCATACATTCCTGGACGATCACTAAGATCTGAGAACAAAAATGAATTAAAGGTTCCTCCAACCCGTATGACATCCTATGGGTCTAAAACATTTTCATACGCAGCTGCAATCGAATGGAACTTGCTTCCACTCTATGTTAAATCATGTCCTACATTGGCCTCGTTTAAGCGCAGACTGAAAACCATCCTTTTTAGCCAATGTCATCAAAACTGTTAACTTAAAATGTAAATTTTTCGTCGTTTTGTAAGCGCATAGAGCACACCTTTAGCGTGGAGTTTTGCGCCTTATAAGTGTACTATTATTATATGACGTCATAATCAACGTGACGTGTAGAATGACAGCATAATGAATGACGGCATCACGTAGATAAGTACGGTACGAACGCAGATTTGAAGACGGGCTATGCGTTGTTGTACGAATGTCTTTATTATTTAATAAATATTCTGTTGAATATTTTGTAACTAATGACTGGGCGCTGTTGCTGCCATAGGCTGCCATATATAATTATATAATTATATAATAAAATTTAGGTTGGAGATATTAATCTGACAATGTGCTCGACTAGGAAATTAAATTTGCAACAAATATACGATTCTGTTGATAATAATGATATTCTCATATAAACGAGATCGGCGGGAAAATACTGAACTACGCTTTTGAAAGGGTCGTGGGTGGTCTAGCCAATATATAATATGTCTATGTTTTTCTTATTTCTTTGCAGTATAAATTTGTAACAGAGCTGACTGCAATGGTGGTGGCTAAGCCTTCAGTTGACAATAAGAAGAATAACACAACAGATAAAGTCGGTAAGAGAATCTCGTTGTCAAATACACGTACCTTTGCTTTGTAAAATTGAATCGTCTTCCTTATACAGGGGTGGACCTAGACTTTTAAACATCTTGTGTCCACTTAACCCTTTAATGGTCAAGTTGGTAAAACACGACCTTTGCAGTGATCTTGAGAAATGTCCATTACCAGGCTAAGTGAAGGAGGTCCCGATTCAAATGCATCACATAATGAAAGGCATGGCCTATCAATAATGCATCTGAATATTGACGGCCTAAAGAATAAACTGGAAAACATAACTGATGATATAAGCCGATATACCATTATCTGTTTTACTGAAACAAAGCTGACAAAAACTGTAACAAATCTTGACTTAAATCTACAAAACTTTCATTCACCGATCAGGAAAGATCGCAATGAACATGGCGGCGGAGTTGCCATATATGTAAGTGAAAACCTAGAATACTCCAGACGAGCAGGCGTGGAAATTAACAGTTTAGAAAATATAATTCTCGAAGTCATGTATGGCGCTCACAGATTTCTTATCTACGGAATTTATTGTCCGCCAAACAGTCCAATAAAAACCTGGGGTACTATTAATATATCAATTGGTGGAGTAATCGATCAAGATAAACCAATAATAATATTGGGAGACTTGAATCAAGATCTCTTATCTCAAGATTTGAATAAACTAAAAGGCATAATCGTAACCTATGGCTTGAGATCACACATCAATGAGCCAGCACGCATTACGGAAAGATCTGCCACCATGATTGATGATCCAATATTAACATATGGTGACATAAATCCTATAGACTCTGGAACCATAGCCTTCAATAACTATTCTGGCCACCTAGCCACATACATCGTTGCCTCTGTACCATTTTATAAGCGTAAGCAATACAAACAGAAAGTGTGGATATACTCCAAAACCATCTATGAAAGATTCAACCATCTTATAGAGACGACGCCATGGTTTACACTTTTGAATACATACGATGAAATAAACGAATCGGTTGATCAACCTTCAGTCATATAGTTTTCAGCATAGTTAATGAGTGTATCCCAAACAAGCGTGTAGCCATTCGGCCAGGAGATAATCCATGGTATAACTTTGAGATAAGGCGTGAGTCCAGAAAGAGAGACAGATTGCGCACCAACGCACTACGGACTAACAGCATAGTCCATTGGCAATCGTACAAAACACAGAGAAATAAGATTAATAACCTCAAAAGACAAGCAAAAGTACACTTCCTTGAAACGTTAGACACTAAGCTATCAGATCTGAATCACTATAACCCGAAGCCTTATTGGAAGACACTAAAACTACTGGTAAAGGGTACTGAATTATCATCGGTTCCACCACTCGCTATTTCAAACACGAATAAAGAGAACTTTATATGCCCTGATGAACAGAAAGCGGAATGTCTTAACAACTACTTTGCAAGTATATCATTTATGAATGACATGGACCATAATTTACCGAACTTTACTTACAAAACTGAAAATAACCTAGCTAGTATCAGTATACAGCCACAAGAAGTAGAGGACATGATAAAGATTCTACCTATAAACAAAGTCTCTGATCACGATGAAATTAGTCACCAGATGTTAAAAGCTGTTAATGAAGCTATATCTTTTCCTCTGTCTATTCTGTTTAACAAATCCCTACAACCAAATGTTTTCCCAAATTTATGGAAAATTGCGTCCGTTAACCCGTTATTTAAAAAAGGAAACAGAAAACATCCCGAAAACTATCGACCAATCTCGCTACTAAGTGTCTTAGGAAAGATAATGGAAAGAATTGTTTTCAAATACATATACAACCACTTACATACACATAATCTTATTTATACATATCAATCCGGACTTCGCCATGGATACTCTACAACATTCTAGATTATAGAATCGTGTCATATTTTAGCGAGAGCTTTGGATGAGCGTATGATATCTAGTGTACTATTTTATGACGTCTCCAAGGCATTCGACAGAATGTAGCGCAAAGGGCTATGCTTTAAACTCAGACAAAATGTTATAACAGGATCATTATATATGTGGTTAGAAAACTACCTTACGAATAGAAAGCAAATGGTTAGAGTTAACAATCCTACTCGTCATTAAAATCACTAAACGCAGGCGTACCGCAAGGCTCAGTATTAGGTCCCCTGCTATTTATGATACATATATAAACGATATTGCCGGGAACATACAGAATCTTACAAGACTATTTGCTGATGATACGCCGATGCTTGCATGTGGAGAAGACGAGATCGATATTGAACCTGCATTGAACCAAGACCTGGTGGCTCTGAACAGTTGGTCTAAGCAATGGTTGGTCAAATTTAACCCGAACAAAACAGTCAATATGTTGGTGGCAAATCATCCAACTCATAACATGCCGAACCTTATTCTAGAAATACACGAATAAGCCGAGTACAATCTCACAAGTACTTAGGCCTCATATTGTCATCCAGTCTTAAATGGATAACTCATATAGACAAATATATTAAAAAGGCAAACATAATTTTGGGTTCAATGAGAAAAATAAAATACAAAGTATCAAGGAAATCATTATTAGAAATCTATCTTAGTTACCTTTGTCCTGTATTGGAATATGGATCCGTGGTGTGGGACGGATGCACACAACAAGAATCAGAAAACATTGAATATATCCACAAAGAAGCGATACGAATAATATCTGGACTTCCGAAATACACACCTCTAGAAAGATTATACAAAGAACTTGGATTAGTCATGCTAAGTAGCAGAAGTAAAAACAAAAAACTAAGTTTAATGTATAAAATGCTAAAAGGCGACTGTCCAGATTATATTTCTGAACTAATCCCAATACGGTTAGACGAAGTTGTAAATTATAATCTACGAAATAGAAATAACCTAGTAGAAGAAAATATTCGTCTTGAGAGCTATAAAAAAACGTTCGCTCCTAGTACAATAAGCCTGTGGAACAAACTAGATGGTTACGTTCAAAATTCTGCATCCGTCTCCATATTGAAATCAAAAATTAATCACCACCACGTTAGCGCCGTACCTGCATATTATAGCACTGGGGAACGACTTCCTAATATTATACGCACTAAATTACGAAATAAACGTAGTCAACTTAATGCTCATCTTGATTATTTTCGTCTTAGTGACAATCCTAATTTCCCCCATTGCGTGGGCACCATAGAAGATAACCAACATTATTTACTCGAGTGTGTCAAATATGCAGAACACCGACAGCAGCTATCCAGAGATCTATTACATCGTGTTATCTCGGAGAACTGATTACTATATGGCAATCCCGACCTAGGCTTTGAAGAAAACTGTTTCATATTTCAGAATGTCCATATTTACATTAAGAGTACACATAGGTTTGACTGACTCAATTGGCTGATGGAAAGCAATCGACTATTATTATTATTATTATTATTATTATTATTATTACTATTATTATTATTATTATTATTATTATTATTATTATTATTATTATTATTATTATTATTATTATTATTATTCCCCTATTGGTAAAACCGGTGGGGTGTGGTGTGTGACTATAGGTTTACGCTCCATCTGTCTGTCTGTCCATCCGCCTGTCCATAATTAACTGAATATCGGTACACTGCTTTGCTATGCGACTATACAGATCATGTCTGAGATGCAGCGTTTCTACCCATTTCTGATGGGGTTACGTCCCCTTTCAATATTAAACACAGAGCACATGTTGATACTAATGGATGAAGGTTCTATAACACTAGTTGTAATTATAGTATCTGCCTTAATGCACTATTGTTATGTGACGATAATGTAGGCAGCCATCTCTAGCTATGTCCCGCACATTACTAAATAAGCCCAATCCCCATTTGCGGGTTGGAATCGATCTATACATTCTGAATCCTGGATTCCCAGCATCCCAATTTCGAGATAACTATACATGAGTGTTATTAAATATGACGAGGCTGGTTTGACTGGGTGGGGTGGAGCTGAGGCGGGGTTGGGGAGGGGGGGGGGGGGGACGTTGCTGCCTTTTGATCTCCCGGTCAGGCTGGTTTCAAAATATTCAACATAATGTTTACTAAATTGTAAATCCATCAAAGGCATATAATTACTTGACGGACGTTTCAATTTTCAAATTTTATAACTGATTTAAGATACATCATTATGATTGTGACGTCAGCCTCCTAGTGACCCTTTCGATGTATGTAATTTTATCAATATTAGCTCATGAGCTTATGTTAGGCTGCTGAGCATAAGACCCTTGAGCCTCGTGTTGTCGATCTCTGGGAGGTTATATATTACCAGCCAATATCAGGTTTTGGGCCTGTATTGTAAAGACATACGAACAGAATGCTTATTGTTATTAGTCTCACTATCCTTAGTACTATTACCATTATTAATAATCATAATTACTCCTTTTTAATGGATGCAATGCAATCGCTGAACAATTTTAACCATAAATAATGTTAATGTATATATACGTAAATATCAAATTGCATGATATTGTAAAATTATTATGTACAATTGTAACATACCGCCTTTAATAGTTGTGTAGGGAAAGAGTCGAATCTAAGTCAGTTTGACTTGTGACTCAATCCCATTGTTATTAATTGACAATAAAATATGTTTAAAACAAGAAGAATATTTTTGAAAATTTACCACTTGAATGACTGGCCCGGTAACCGAGCCAGTCATTTCAGTGGTAAATCTTCAAAAAATACTCTTCTTGGTCTGCAATTCGACACTGGAAAAGCAGAAACTTGGATTATTTTGACCATTACACTTTTGATGAATGACCATTTGAAGGATAACAGAAATCAATTTATTGTAAATTTTCGTTATAAATTTTTCAAAACCACTCTTTTTGGCTACAAAAATCTAATTTCCTTGAAGGTTATTGACAATTAAATGGTTATTAATTGAAATCAATAGTATTTTGAGCGTTTTAATTTTGACACAAGAGGTGTTAACCAGCTTCTCAATTTGAATCATTACGTCTACACCGATTCCGTTTCTAGGTCGCCAATACATGATTCCAGAGCAACATACGTCAAGGCCAAGAGAAACAGTGACACACATGGGACGTACGGCAAGTACGTTAACAGTAAATATAATCAATATCATGGCGACCATCTCCGGATTTATCCGAAAAATATGGATTTTTAAACGAGCCTCCGGATTTCCGGACATCTTGTCAAATATGTTTTTTTAAGTAATACCTTTTTATCTTTATATCGCTATATAATGTTGTGCTTTATCTATTTGTTAAATTAGCAAAATTCGTGAAATATCGTTTTATATATTGCAATTTTGATCCTATTCGTGTCGACCCAGTTAGTCTGAGTAGCCGCATGATTTAGCTATTTAATATTCTGATGTGTTACAAGATGATAACAAGTGTGTTTAGTGTTCATAAATAAAACTGCTGAATTATGTAGTTTATGCCTTTTCAATTCGTAATAGACAAGTTATTGTTTAAAGGGATGCTAATCTCATCTCAAATCTTATACTTCATCGATAGATTTTGGTTTATAGATTCCATTTCATTCATATCCTGCCACATTCCCGTTTCTGTATTATAACTATTTGCTTTGTAATATCGCGTAAATGTTAAATAGTGACTGCCACCATTTTTCCTGCTCAAACGATAATGTGGGATGCCATCTAAGTGCCAATGCATTAGATTCTTTATTATGCCACACTAATCTCGTTGAATATTTTGAAACTAATTTGACTGGAAGTTGTTGCTGCCATAAAATATTCAACAGCTTACCTGTGTGATAGTTTCTATATCACATTGCCAATCTATAGCCGGCACCTTTATGACTGAGCGTATATCCCGAGGCAGACACACTAGGCTTTTTCTGATTGGTTGAAAAGTAAATCATGACAGTGATCATAGGATTCAAGATTAAGATTCAAGATTATTTATTCAATAATTCCAAGGTAAACGAATTCACAAATCATACCAGGTTGTCTGCCCAAGGCATTGCCTATAGTTATGGCGGACACCTTACACACATATATACAGGTATATATAAATTAGACAAGACAGTACTTACACAAACAATTATAAATTCAGACATTACATTTACTACTTCCTTATTAACCCTTTGGCCCTTGATCCACATAAACAGTTTAAATTTCAAAGAGAAAAATATGTCAATTCGCGGGTCAAGAGGAGACCACCCCTTCCCACACCCCCAGCACCCTCCCAACCCCCCCCCCCCAGAGTTCACCGCCGGTTCAATTATCTTGTCAGTCATTACAGTGGAAAGAAAAACTCCTGGAGTGGGCCTCTCAGTCCGCGAACCAACATATAATACTGTAACAGGATGGTGTAAGAGTTAGTCACTTGGGTTATTATTATTATTATTATTATTATTATTATTATTATTATTATTATTATTATTTAGCGATACATATGGGTAGTAAATAAGAACAAGACAGTTACGTAACAAACAAGCACAGAACATAGTCAAGTTCAATAATATACATGGATGTCTATGATTATAGATACAACAATAAACATTTATATATTTTTGGGGGAGGGTACTTTTACTTATAATGATGATATACTGTTTACAGGATGCTGGCTGTAGGGGTGTAGAAACGTAGCAAAATGTGGCTACTAAACCCTGGATATCTTTCTACGGCGGCGTGGTAAAAAGCTTAAAACTACCTGCGTACCTGAGTGGCATATTAGATCGCCTGAATAGCTATCAAGAAATGATGAGATTAGTTATATGAGAAAATTTAAATTTGTGTGAGCAAATTTGAGGGCTAAAGGGCTAATGATCAAGAACAGTGATGCTTTTGGTCTATGAATGCCCATTTTCAGGCTAAGACTGGACGATTTTATTCATAGAGATGACAAAATTTCATTCTGTTGTCCTGAAAATGTATCTTAATCATGACCTCTGCAGAGACTGTTTTGGCTGGCTTGAAAATTTAAACGTGAATGGTCATGCATATCCGGTTTTGCGTTGTCCTAATCAGTGCCAATATGCATGTCAAGGAAATACGTATTTTAGGAAATTGACCTAATCACTGGTTCGGTTACAGAACCAGTCTTTTCAGTGATGAATTTACAAGAAAAATATATTCTTCTCTTGGAATGCGAATGGAGATTCTTCAAGAGCACTGCTCATCCTGTTTTTTGAAGATTTAATTTGGGACATGTGAGATTAACCCTTGTACGCTGTGCCCCAGTTTCAGATCCGGGGAGGAAGACGCATGATGTGGGAGTGCAAGGAGATCTGGACCATCTGGGACAGTAAGTAACGAAAATGAGTAATCTCTGTATCCGCTACACAATGCTAGCCCTAGTGCATATACGTACAGCCCATAGACAGATACCACAACTTCAATACATACATTGCTATTCTGGAAATTCCGGACTCAAAGGGTTATGAACATGTATCATAGTTACAGTGTAATGGATGGCTCCGATCTGTCGCTCAATTATATGACGTCATAACCAGTTACGTCACGTATAATCTGAGGTCAAAATCTAGATGCATAACGAATCTCGTATCTAGCTCCGTCATGAAAAATCAGTCAAGTGTACATAATTGTATGGCCTTCTTGGATTTCCTATTTAATAAACATTCTGATTAGTATTTTGAAACTAATTTGACTGAGCGGTGATGCTGCCATGGGTAACAACAGCACCTAGACAGATTAGTTTCAAAATACTCAACAGCTCAACAGCTTACATGTATATTGGAAATAGGATTATGAAAATGCAGGGTCAAATTATATAAATAGATCCCAACACGCGCAACACGTGGGCGGAGCTTAGCTAGAAATGGGCGGGGCACAGCTAGGATGACAGCTAGCTTAAGTGCCGCCACAGCCCTGTTTGGTAAATACGTGTTACTAGACTGCGACGGGAGTGGTAATATTTTATTAAAGGTGCATATTCACACAAAAATACTTGAAAATAAAATTGGTAAAAGTGTACGTTTTGTGTGACTGGATGTAATGAAACGAGATAAATCTTAACATATGATGATTTCATTTTGTATAAACTAATTTTTTTAAGTTGTGAAATTGAATTAGAGCCACGTGCCCCTATTTCGACCTCATAATAAAAAATATATATTAATTTATACGGAATGAAATCACCATATGTTAAGATGCATTTCCATCATCAGCCAAGATAAGAATAATGTTAAACAATTCACAACTGAACCCAGTCTACAAATAGACATTTACCAAGACTATCCCAGATGCACGGTTGCCAATGTTGATAATACTGCTGGTGATCATGTTATGACTAATAATGATGATGAAAATGATAACGACAGAACTGAATATAGTAACTCAGAACATGACGTACAATCATGTTCAAATAAAACAAGTTTATTGCATATCGCCCTAGTAAGTGCCTTTGGCATGAAAACTAAATTAAAATTCCTAAAATATTACTCTTTTCTGAATGAATATGATATGTTATGCTTAAATAAAAACTGCTCCAGCTATGCAAAAATATGAATTTATTTATATTGCATGACATGATTGGACAGGACAAAGCAATAAGATAAATACCAACTACAAATGAGTGTGTATTAGACTATGTAATAGGGAACACACAATATATTGAAATAGTTAAATCTTGTAAAGTAGATGATTTTAACCCCGATAATATCTGATATACATTGTGCTATACAGTTAACTATTGAACACAATAATCTCTCCGAAAGATATGCTACCGGAAACACCATGGGAAAATTACATCCACAGTAGGAAGAAGACGAAAACAATAACATCAAAAATAGAAATCTTCCCAATAATTATAATAGCTGTATTAAATGAAACGCAGACAAAAAAGAAGATTTGGTCCAAAACCTAGATCCAGTACTTCTAGGATCTATACACCAAGAGTTGTCTTCCATACAATAAGATGGAGTAGACCAACAGATAAACAAAACTGTGTAATTAATTGCTATTTATCAAAAGTACCAAAACAATTTTGGGATAATATGGTACAAGGCGTCCAGGCCCCACGCGCAACCGGACAAACCAACATAGACGCGGCCAGACACACTCCCCTGTAGAACAAGGATCACGCGCATGCCGACGACAATAGCCATAATGCACATGAACGGACATGATAGGACTACACACGCGTACCGACACATTTCCATCGAATAGCAATTAACACTTGATTCTACGCACAGTTTGGACAAGAGTACGCGCAACCATCGAATGGCAAGCAACACCTGAATTCACATACAGTTTCTACAAGACGTGACTCCGACAGTGTACATAACGAACATTACTTAGACGCCATCTAATCAACACCTTAACTGGACTTTGTGAATGAGCTCAAACACTAATGGCTTTCCTGTACATTACTTATTCATATAACTTTATTATCAAAATGTACAGTACGCTGAATCTACATGTACTTTCCTATGTTAATTAATGATTCCCTTATTACGTAACTAGCTGCTTAATTAAGACTTGTATTAATTGAGTATTCGTAGGCCAACTTGATAGACGATGTGACGTCATTATAAAATATTTAATTGACATGAAATGAATGGAAGGAGGTCGTTCGTGGTTCATCGGTCGGTTGGTCGGTTACAGGTATTGGTTAGTGGTAGGTTATTATCGATAGTTAGAAATGGTTTAATGATAATCCATAGTTAGGCCAGACGGCTGTGTTTGGCAATCCAGTTATCAGTCGTCTGGCATTCGTGACTTAGGAATATAGGTTATGATTACTATTGTTAATAAAATATGTGTAATTTAGATCAGTATTAACGTGTAACTTTGTTAATCTTAAAGCTAAATTATCGATCTCTGTTCACCAGGGGTTAAACCTCCACCCTTGGTATGAAAATGCCGCAAAGCTTATAAAGGAAAATTAAAAATAAATAATAAATCCAGGTTCGGACCCGAATGCAAACAGAAGCTTAAGGAATATCATAAAAGAAGAAAACTATATAATGTAAATACAAATGACTATAACCGAGAACGCTTGAAAAAGGCAAGTAAAACCTACAAAATAACGGTGGCAAAATACGCAAATAAAATGCGCACCCCACTGCACATTACACTACGGAAGTTGGAAAAAGGGATACAAAAGCTTACTGGAAAATATTCAATCAGGAAAATAGAAAACAAGCTGATAATGATAATACAATCGACATAAAGCCACTGTATAAATACTTCCAGCGCTTAAATCAAAACGAAACTGAATCCAAAACGAACATGGAGAATTTATGGTCTCTGAAAACCCCGATCTCGATGCTTCAATATTAAGAGAACAGATTCAAAATGTCATTAAAACTATCCAAATATTTAAAAAGAATAAGGCAAGAGGAATATCTTAAATGAATCCATCATAATAACCTCTGATATGCTTCTTCTAATATATAGACACTTGTTCAATATAAGCTTTAACCAAACATGTGTCCCTGAAACGTGGGTAGTACGAAAAATAAATCCGATATTCAAAAATAAATGGGACGCCGGAGATTAGGCCAATTATCAGCCCATCACAGTGCTTAGCTGCCTATGGAACCTTTAAATCGACAAAAAAACACCTTTTTGCTGCTTTATAGATTTTAAATAAGCCTTTGATACTGTATGGCGCAATGGTAACATATCAGGCAAATGTGTCAACGTAATTAAAAAAATATGTATCATTCAATTAAATCATTTGTGTGCCATAGTAAATCAGTATCAGTATAGGTTTAGTACAAATTTGGTGTACGACAGTGAGGGGACCTTTCGCCTTTCTTATTCTCCATATTTTTTAATGATCTAGAACAATGTCTACAAGAGCATGCCATCTCTGGTCTGTCATCACAATGGCTTAACAAAACATTAGATGTGTTCTATGACTATTGCCTAAGATTACTAAAGGTAAATTATTCGAAAATAAAAATAATTCTGTTCTCTAGAAAACGACAACACGGACAACTAAAATTTTATATGTGAGGCCACAACATTGAGATTACTGATGAATTCCTCTACTTAGGTACTATCTTTAGATTCAATCATAGTATTTTGCAAGTCGCAAAAGAAATCTAAATCAAGGAAGAATAGCAATGTGTGCATCGATTAAAAAGGTAATTGAAAATGATATACCTTTTGATCTATAATGCACACTTTTTAATATCATGGTCATCCCCGAACTGCAGTATGCCTTAGAGGTATAGGGCTTTGAGAACACAAATTATTAGAAAACTGTCAAATACAATTCTACAAAACTATGTTGAAAATGAAAAGGAGTACCCCGGATGCAGCAGTTTATAGCGAGACTGGCACCTATCCGCTAGATATTTTAATCAAGTGCAATATGGAGAGGTTCTGGATTGATATTATACAGTCAGGATATAGCAAATTATTATCCAAATTATATTTCATTGCCTTAGACTACACAAGACAACATAATTATAAGAAAAAAAGAATGGAATATATAGAAAATATCATAATAACAACAGGAAATATACATATCTTAGTCGAAGATGAGAATCACTTTTAATAGTACTGCAACAAATGTAACACAGCACGGCAAAAATACATTCTGAATTATTATGCGCTAAACAACACTGATGAAAAGACATAAAGGCTATTATCCAAATGCAATAAACCTGTTTTGATTACATTATGTAAATACCTTAGATTATCAAAAGAAGACGAATGTGCAACAGAATCTTTACACCTTTATGCATTTATGTTGAATGACAAAGCCCGTAGATCCATCAAGGTGTCAGGATATGATATTGAATGTATTGGGACTAGACTGGGTGTAATGGACATTTCCTAGCTGCTAACTATTTTGAAACTAACTTGACTTGGCATCCAGTCAAATTAGTTTCAAAATATTCTATAGAATGTTTATTAAATTGTAAAGACATACAATTCCTACAACGTGTCGGACTATTACGAGTTAAAGACAGGCCTAATGGAATCATTTATGACGTAATGATTCTGACGTCATCCTACACTCCGCGTAGTCGGACTATTAAATGCTAAAGCCGGAGTATTTCTAGTCATGATTATGACGTCAGCCTACACACCACGTAGTTGATTATTACGTCATATGATTGAGCGAGGAAATGGATTCATGAATTGCTGCAGCTGCAATATCCGGTCGATTGGGTTAAAATACATTCAGTAGTTTATCTGATCACGGTTTTGGAACTCAAACGCATGTTAACTTTGAAAGATATTACTCCACCGCCACTATATGATGTAAATCTATTTACCTCCATATGATATTGTATAGACTAGAAGAACTTAAACTTGATGCCATTTCTCAATAGCATGAAAAACTTGTGGTAGATTTCCACAAATAGTCTTCACAGCCATTCTATCGTTAAGCTTACACACGGCACGGGTTGTGAGGGGATGGGTGGGGTGGGGTGGTGGGTGGGGGTGGGGGGGGGGGGGTGTGTGTGGCGGTTAAGCAACTGGTTTAGTGAATTTTGCATAAAAACATAAAGATTTGTATTTAATCAGAATTTATGGACAGATCAACAGCAAGCCGCAGTTATTCAGCCTTTGATGCCTGAGAAAAAACAAAATATGTCATTATTGAATGTCCATTTGCAGGCAAAGCCAAAACCATTTTTAAGGATTTGCCACTGGAATTACTGCTTCGATTGGTATGCCAGTCATTCTGGTAATACCTTTTCAAGAATAGTATTCTGTGCAGGCAATTTAATAATGACATATTCCACGAGACCACTACAGTCAGCAAATGACCGGATTTGCCATTAATAGTCTTTGTTGATAAAATCACAGGTAAAGGGGCATATTCACACCAAGCTGTTTGAAACTAAATCTTTTAAATTATATACATTTAGAGGCTTAAATTGTGTGCCGAGATGTAATGAAACGAAACAAATCTTAGCATATGATGATTTCATGCCATATAAATTAATTAAATTTACACGATTCCCTAATTCAAAATTCACAACTAACAAAATTTATAGGTAATGAAATCCCCATATGATAAAACTTATTTCATTTCATCACATTTACGCACGAATCTAAGCTTCCAAATGTATTCAACTTTAACATGTGTAGCTTCAGACAGTCTGGTGTGAATATGCACCATTAAACAATAATTCCCACCAATCTGTAGATGGCTGACAATGGGATTCAAAGAAATATCCAAGTGCTGGCGTCCAGGCTAAGCATGCATAATTAGTTATGTACCAGTAGGCAGTCGATCAGCATTGGTCAATAGAGAGCGTGGCAGCGAATTTAAGATAATTAACCCTTTAATGGTCAACGTGGCAAAAACTGGCCTCTGCAATGGTGTTCAAGTAATGTCCATTTGCAGGGCAAGAGAAAACTCTCTTTGAAAGGTTAACACTGGAATAACTGGCTCGCTAATCAAGACAGTAAATACAGTGGTACATTTTCGAAGATAGTTTTATCTTCGCCTGCAAATGGACTGCCACTTGCACAAATTTTAATTTTATGGAAATATCTTGAGCACTAAATCGCTAACTTGTCAGAGAATATATACAAATATATACATTTTATTTGAGGTTTATTTTAGTATTCCACATAGGAATGCATATTCTTATTAATGTATAACGGTGTACGTGTCACTGTACACATGCCCAGCCCTAATTCCGTTGAACATTTTGAGACTAATTTGACTGGGAGATGACAACGCCCTGTCAACTTAGTTTCAAACATTCACCAGCTTAATCTGTATAGCTACCTTGAAATAAGGATTCTGAGAAGTCAAAGATTAAACTGTCGATTCAAATACATGTACAAAGTGGCCGGAGCTTAGCTAAAATGGGCACAGCTTGGAATCGATACTTCTATGTCGTTACAAGTATTTCAAATACTTCTATTTATGTACACTTTGGGCTGCGTCGGCTGCCACTTGCAATTTTGTGCATACACCGGCTAGTGTTCTAGTCCAATCCCTGAATACTAAAGGGTGTAGAGTCAAGGGGTGGATTTCATGACAGATGTGTCAAGTATCCTGTATTTGCCACATGATAAAGAGGAGAAATTATTAAAATTAATATCACGACAACCGCTTAAGGTATTCGAATTCTGTAAATGCCATCGCAAAATTCGTGGCAGAAAAAAATCATTTTGCACGTTCGATGAGAATCACTATGTTTCAGAAACTGACCTAGATTTCCTCAAATCGGACCACACCTCTAGGAGAGCTCAAGTTTTAGAATATTTGCATTTTTGGCATGAAAAGCGTTATTTCTTACAAACAATTGTCCTGATCGAAATTCTCTTGATAAGCTGCACAAACCTAATGAGGCCATATTACTTTGCGCAGGTTGATCATGATGTGATACACTCTCTAGGAGGAGCAGCTGAGAAAACGTGACAAAGAATAATAATAATAATAATAATAATAATAAGAAGAAGAAGAAGAAGAAGAAAAAGAAGAAGAAGAAGAAGAAGAAGAAGAAGAAGAAGAAGAAGTGGTAGTAGAAGAATAAAAAAAGATCCGATACGAGAATAATTAATCTGCGTGCATAGATACATAGATGCACACAGATTAATAATATGCTCCTAAATAGGTTGGTAATGTGTTTAACCAACGCCATTTTCTGTCCTTATCAGGATAGTCACATCGACAACTACACGAAGACCAACCGCAGTTACAAACATTCGTACTCCTGAAGTTATGGCCACCAAATTTCCACCTGTAGCCGTTGTTCCAGTTCGTGGCCAGTCAGGCTGGGAAAAAATGTGCATCTTCAGACTAAATGCCCTCACCGAACAGGTGACGCTTCTATCTACAAAAGGTAATTTATACCAATGTGTGTTCCCATGCCGAAATGGAGGGATTCAATACGTCAGCTCACATATATGACGTCATAATAAATTACATAACTATTTAGCTGAGGTCATAATTACAATAATGTATCGAGCTCCCATCATGATCATCGAAATGTCCGTCAAATTTACAAACTGTATATTTTGATGGATTTAAAATTTATTAAAGATTATGTTGAATATTTTGAAACAAATTTGACTGGGAGTTTAAACAACTTTCCTGTATAGTTTTCTTGACATTTGGATATCTGGTAAATCAGAGTTCAAAGTATATACATTGATTACAATGCCCTCACCTCAGTAGACGTAGCTTAGCTAGAGATGGGCAGGGAAAATTGGGCAATACACCTTTCCAGAGTATCAATCCATCAACTGACGTCATAATATGCTCAGCGCGTGTATGATGCCGTCACAATCATTACGTCACAAAGGGTTCCATATAGACCTCATCAAATCTCAAATGGACCGACACGTTGTATGAATTGTATGTCTTTGTAATTCTTTGCTATTTAATAAACATGCTGTTGAATATTTTGAAACTAATTTGACTGGGCGCTGTTGTTGCCTTAGGCAGCAACAGCACCCAGTCAAATTAGTTTCAAAATACTCAACAGCTTACCTGTGTGTTTTTTTGGAAATTGATAGTCAGGGTGTTCAGACATCGATCGATCCCAACACGAGCGAGATGTGGGTGGGGCTTAGCTAGAGATGGGCGGGGCATAGCTAAAACCGGAAAGGTGAATTGAGTCCTCTATTCGCGTGTGCTTCCCTTTCGGCCATGATCACCTTAGGGAGTTACTCTATAACTTACGTAAGACTGAGCAAGTATAAAAGGATGAGTTAATTCGAAGAAATTCGGTTGATTAATTGAATTGAAGTAGTTGCTCTGCAGTGGATTTGTAACGTAAACGCAACACATTTTGCCTCTATGATGCTATGGACTTCCTTAACGAGAATCTCATGCAATCATCAATAACGCTGCATAACAGTCAAATGTGGGAAACGCAAAGTGCACACACATCTAGGGTATATACAGAAATAATGACCGCTTCATAATTAGTAAATTATCTCAAATCTCAAGGACAAAGCAACTATACAACGTGTAGTCACTTGAATAATTACAGTGTTGCTGCTAGCAAGTTAGGTTAACAATGCTTAAGACCATATTTATTCAAGTGTAAATATGTTTCTTTCATTCAATCTTCCAGGTTCAATGCGTTAGTGGGGACATCACAATTTGTGTCCCAGATGTAGGTCCTCCACCGCAATGAAGCATTCCAGTTTCTCAGGCATTCATATGACGTCATACACAGCTATGTGACAAGTAGTATGACATCATAATCAATTACCTCATGGATGGCGTAGATAAGTTCTTTACGAACGCGTAATTGATGCCGGACTAACGCGTTGCTGTACGGATTGTATATCTTAACTATTTAATAAATATAATGTTGAATATTTTGAAACTAATTTGGCCGGACGCTGTTGGTGCCATAGGCAGCAACACCACCCAGTCAAATTAGTTTCAAAATGTTCAACATGTTACCTGTATAGTCTTGTTGGAAATTGATAGTTCAGCGATTCATCGATCCCTACACGGTCGAAGTGTGTGTGTGGACTTAGCTAAAGATGAGTGGGGCATAGATAAAACTGCAATCCTCCATTTGCCTACATTTCTCACTCATTATTTTGTATCTATTTCTAGATGTCTCCATTATTGGTACACTGGCTCCCGTTATAAAGGAGATGGAGCAAGGTAAGATTTACCATCATCAGGCTTTCATCAAGCTTATTTTGCACCTCTCCGGATCAAAAATACAGATAGAAACATCACACACGAAAATTGGCAGCGCCACCTTCCCTTGGTGGCGTCCCGCATTGGTCAATGAGTCGAACTTCCAGGTAAACTATTTGCAGTCGGAGTGAAATATTTCTGAGTGATATTTAGATTAACACTAATAATGGTGTATATATTAACGATTTCACTGATAGATTTCATGTATCGCAATCTCAGGGCAAAGAAACAGAAAAGCCGTTGAATGTTTTAAAATTAATATGATTAATAACAATTCCTTTAATAGAAAGCAATCATGTGTCTCAATAAATGTGTTCAATCATTGAACTCGACGTATTTCAATTTCAAATTGAGCTTGCATCACGACAGACAGTTTGAAAGAAGTTCGAAGTGATCTCGTAAATGTCATTGCACTAGAAGTCTTGCTAGTTTCAGTATATCTACAGATTAACAATGTTATTAATTCCGAAATCTTCCACATATTAATTAATAAAGGATATATGACTTTCTTTTTGTATTGTCGGGGCCAAATGCTCAATACGCATTCCTTAGACAACAAATATCACCTGCAATTATAGCCCTGGACAGTCTTGGCCACACCTTGCATTTTCTGCCTTTTGACATCGTTATGACCATGCTTTTATATGCGTTGCTTAGGATTGTATTGTGCCTCAAATTCCAGGTAAATATCACATCTTCAAAGCAGCTCGTTGTAACAACAGATGATGGATTCCATCTGACTGTGTCACGTGTTGGTCTGAGGTCACGTCGGTCACGCAGTAAGCCATATCTGAGCGTTGCTCTGCTTGATGCCGGTTTCATTGATCCGAATCCTCTCCTTGGAGCTTTCAGTAAGTACTATGGGCATATTGACATAATAGGTTTTGTATCTGTACATATATTATATCAATGTAGTTACCAATATTTCAAAATGCCAAGCACCAAACTTTTATCAAGCATCAATCAACGCCAGACGGACGTAGAATAAGATACAATAAATTACAAAATAAATGTTCTTCAAGCAATTATTAGTATTTACGTGTTGTTGGATTTGGTAATAATTAGATGTATGACATGGCCGCCGTGCTGATGTATAAGCTAAAACAAGGTGACGACGTCGTCGTCGTCATCCTAGTAGTAGTAGTAGTAGTAGTAGTAGTAGTAGTAGTAGTAGTAGTAGTAGTAGTAGTAGTAGTAGTAGTGTAGTAGCAGTAGTAGTAGTAGTAGTAGTAGGAGTAGTAGTAGTAGTAGTAGTAGTAGTAGTAGTAGTAGTAGTAGTAGTAGTAGTAGTAGTAGTAGTGGTAGTAGTAGTAGTAGTAGTAGTAGTAGTAGTAGTAGTAGTAGTAGTAGTAGTAGTAGTAGTAGTAGTAGTAGTAGTAGTAGTAGTAGTAGTAGTAGTAGTAGTAGTAGCAGCAGCAGCAGTAGTAGTAGTAGTAGTAGTAGTAGTAGTAGTAGTAGTAGTAGTAGTAGTAGTAGTAGTAGTAGTAGTAGTAGTAGTAGTTCAATATTGTTAACGCACTGGCTCAGTTTTAAAAAACCCATTCTTGTTTATGTTATTAATTGAGAGTTTGTTGATTTTGTTTACATCATCGCTGATATTAGCTTTATCCTAATATATTGTTTGTTATAACTTTTATATTTATGCTGACACAATAGTTTCAGTCAAGATAAATCAAACCTATCCATAGAGACAACCCACCTCTGGGACCAGTAGGTGCTGGGATCGCCAAGTTTGTGCTAACAGTGGCTACTATCGACGAGTTCCACTGTATTTTAATTATTGATCTTTACCTACATTTGCTTTCACTAGGAGGCTGTGGAGATTAGGGGTTTTCTTAAGCGCAATAATTGGTCGGGATCCAAAGGGCTAACAAATTTTTGTTTGTAATTTTATGTATTATTCTTTGAAAATGTTCGCAACTTCAAGATCTTTCCTATTGTATGTTAGGACAAAAGAGATCATCTCCATGTGTCGGACATGCCTGCGTCTTCATTTAGGCCAGAAGACCATTCTGTCTGCAGACATTTAATTCAGAATGATTCTCTGAGGTGTAGACACTTTTATATTTCTTCTGCCTCATCTAAAGTCTGGGCTGTTCAATTTGTAAGATTTCCAAAGCAGGGTGGATGAAATGTTATGGTAGACTGAAATGATAAGCTACGCTGGTGTCCTCATTCACGTTTCTGTCTGATATATGCCTAGTGGCACGTACTTATAATATACCATTTGTGTGTCCTACATATTATTTTTGATACCGTCCACATGATAGTACGTAAATTACATTTCCTATGTCGAAGTCCATGCACGATTGAAATCGGAACTTGTCTTTGGTTTGAAACTAATGAAACTAATCTTGGTTTGGGAGAAATTTGTCTAATTTACACCTAACTTTTCCACATTTGCTGGAGTGTCCCCTCCTAGGGACCGGTTGGTTGTGGCTAATCGTATTCGTGGCCTGATTTGTAATGTTATACAGGTTATATGTTATCTTCTGTAAGGTATCTGACTTTATTTTTCGAAGATGGCTGGCGGAGTAGCCTCTTGTTTTCAGAGCATGAAATATGGTTGAGCATGCTGAATTTAGATTTTCTTTATCGCTAGAGTTCCGATGCATCTATAATGCTATGGGCATTCCTTAACGAACATCTCATACAATCGGCTATAACTCCGCATAACAATCAAACATGGTAAATACAAAGTGCACTCAAATCTAAGGTATATACACAGAAATAATGACTGCTTCACAATTAACAAATTATCACAAAATCTACAGGACAAATTAAATATACAACATGTAGTCACTTGAATAATTTGAATATAATTTGATCTGGAATTGTTGCTGCTAGAAAATTAGGTTCAAAATGCTCAAGACAATATTTATTCTAGTGTAAATCCGTTTTTCATTCAATCTTCCATGTTCAATGTGTTAGTAGGGTGGGGTGGGGTGGCATTAAAATGTGCATCCCAGATGTATGACCTCCACCGCATTAGATGATTCAAGTTTTGCAGTCGTTCAAATGACGTCATAATCAATTATGTGATAAGTAGTATGACGTCGTAATCAATTATGTCATGAATGGCATATAAAGGTTCGTCATGAAGACTTAAATGATGATGGACTAAAGTCATGTTGTACAGATTGTATATCTTTACTATTTAATAAACATGCTGTTGAATATTTTGCAACTAATTTGACTGGAAGCTGATCTTGCCATAAGCAGCAGCATCCAGTCAAATTAAGTTCAAATTATTCAATACTATACCTGTATAGTTTTCTGGAAATTGATAGTCAGGGAGATCAGCGATCGATCGATCCCAACATGGGTGAAATGTGGGTGGAGCCTAGCTAATGTTTGGCAGAGCATAGTTAAAACTGAATTCCTGAATTGCCCACAATTCCGAACTCATTCTTTTGTATCTGTTTCCAGATGTCTCCATTATTGGCACACTGGCTCCCGTTATAAAGGAGATGACCCAAGGCAAGAGATACCTTCAAACAGGTTTCATGAAGCTTATCTTGAACCTCTCCGGATCAGAAATACTTATAACGGCATCACAGATAAAAATTGGCAAGGATACCCTCCTTTGGAAGGGACACGCATCCGCCAATGAGGCAAACTTTCAGGTAAAATACGTGCAGTGGGAGTGAAATATTTCTGCGTCGTATTCCGAATAACACTAATAATGGTGTATGTATTAACAATCTCACCGATAGATTTTATGTATCTCAATCGCAGGGCAAGAAACAGGAAAGCTTTTGAATATTTAAATATTAATATGACAGGAAGCCATTCCTGCCTACGGTATTCAACGGAATATGTTGCGCCTCGTAAATAATTATTTTTCAAGTATTTGTCATTCAAAGGTTGAACAATTCAGTAAATCGAAAGAAATCACATGTCTCAATAAAAGTTTTGAACCATTGAACTCCAAGCACCTCAATTTCAATATGATCTTACAGTAGGATGGGCATTTTGAAAGAATTTGGAAGTGACTTTGTCTCTTTCATTGCACAAGAAGTCTTGTTAGTTTCTATATTTCTACAGCTCAACAGTCTTATAAATAGCGAAATATTCTACATAGTAATTAATAAAGGACAAATGACTTTCATTTTTGTATTGCCTGGTATAAATGGTCAACGTACATTCCTTAGACAGCAAATGTTACCTGCAATTATAGCTCTAGACAATCTTGATCACAACTTACATTTTCAAATTTATGCCTTGCTTAGGATTGTATTGTGCCTCAAATTCCAGGTAAATATCACATCTTCAAAGCAGCTCGTTGTAACAGCCGATAATGGCTTCCATCTGACTGTATCACGTATTGGTCAGAGGTCACGTATGGCACGCAGTAAGCCATATTTGATGGTTGCTCTGCTTAATGTCAGTTCCATTGATCCGAATTCTAACCAGGGAGCTTTCAGTAAGTATTAAGAGCACATTGACACAATAACGTGTGTATCTCTACATAGATTCTACCAATGTAGTTGCAAATATATCAAAATTCTAAGCACCAAACATTTATCAAGCATCAATGAATGCCAGATAGACATAAAGTTACATACAAGAAGCTCAAACAAATGTCCTTCAAGAGATTATTAGCATCTAAGTCTTGTCGTGTTGGCAATAATTAGATGTATGCCATGGCAGGCGTGCAAACTAAAACAAGGTGACCTAGTAGTAGTAGCAGCAGCAGCAGCAGCAGCAGCAGCAGCAGCAGCAGCAGCAGTAGTAGTAGTAGTAGTAGTAGTAGTAGTAGTAGTAGTAGTAGTAGTAGTAGTAGTAGTAGTAGTAGTAGTAGCGTAGTAGTAGTAGTAGTAGTAGTAGTAGTAGTAGTAGTAGTAGTAGTAGTAGTAGTAGTAGTAGTAGTAGTAGTAGTAGTAGTAGTAGTAGTAGTAGTAGTAGTAGTAGTAGTAGTAGTAGTAGTAGTAGTAGTAGCAGTAGTAGTAGTAGTAGTAGCTGAGTTCAACACGTTTATTTGGCTCTGCTATTTACGTCAGTTTTATGCGACTTCTACTGCTCCCTATGATTTATTTTTATGTCTGGCTTTTACCGAACTGTACATACGTTAGTTTTGTAGTTTTTCTTTTTTTGGAATTTGTTTTGCGTGAGGTCGCATTTTTTGCTGTGATATTTTCAGCATTTGTTCTTCAGGCTAGCTTGTGGCGGCCATTGGCTTATCACCACATCGCCGTCTTGTTAGTCTCTCGTTCTGTATTGTCCAAGTTTAGTTGATACGCGTTTACTGGTCCCGTTACTTCAGTAATGGCTCTTATAAAGTGGCCCGGTTTGGACGCCCGTTGTCGAGTGCTATTTTTACCTGCTGGCCAGGCGTTCGTGCATTGTATTGAGTGTTGTCCTGAGGCTGTCTTGACCTAATGTTTTGGTTATGTCACGTCGGTATAAGCAGTTAAGCCTATGCCTGATAATTAATGGATGGAATGCAGGCGCCGTTGACGTATATCACATGTATTGAAGGGGCTAATTAATATCAAAAGAAACATATGGCATGTCACATTAGCAAATGAAACCGTTAAGGAAAAATTATTAGAAGATGGCTTGGTTGTGAATGGGAAGGCTGTAAGATCCAAGAGGTAGATATCGACATATTGTTGGTTAAGGGGAAAGGTCCCTTAGAAATCCTGAATGATCGGATTAGCTCAGAATTTACCAATTATGGCCTGGCAGTTTCTATTGAAAATGAAAACAACCAGTTTGATAGATCATTAGAGAATGACATCCGGTGGGTTTGGATGAAGGATATTGTCAAGCCGCTTCCAGACACACTGTCCATTGACAATACCTTTTTCTCAGAAGGACACATGCCTGATTTGTGGCGCCACGGACCATTACAAATGGCGCTGTCCCCAGGCAGTAAACAAACAGACAGGTGGGCGAAGCGCAGATGCGACTGGACCCAAAACATGCCAAGAGCCTCAATCAGTCATTGGAAACTCACTAGCTATCCAACCCTGTCTCTGCTGTGATGTCTGACGCAATTGAAGTGTTAGAGGAAGGTTTGACTAGACGCCTGCACCCACTACCAGGGATGAGGATGCATTCTCTGGTACCGACAGTCTGCCACGAAGATAGACTAAACTCACATCGCAGTCTACTGAAGGTGCTAATAGTTCGATGCTAGACCATATACTAACATTAACTGACACACTTAAAGATGGTAAAGAGATCATGGTCGATTCCGTAGATGGCAAAAAGTTAGAAAATGTCAATGATAAGGAGGTTAACAATGTCGAGAACAAATCCACACTGAAACGTCAAAAGGATGATTCTAGTTCTGACGCTTATTTAGAAGATTCTCAAGATATGTCTTTTGCCTATGATGACAATGTATCCATTGCAGAGTATGATAGTTCCGTTAATACACAGGCTTCTCAGAGCAGTGAAATGGCCCTTTTTCGGTCAGAAACAGGACAGGTATTGATTCCCTACATCACCAAAAAGGGTGTTAGGTATCGACATTTGCGCACTGACTCTGATATATCGAGGTATCAGCACCGTAAAATTGTTGATTTATTGTTTATTTATACACATAACTGATATAATCGTGTGTTCTCTTGAACTACTTGATTCTCTATGTTTAATGGGTTTTTCAGTCGGTATATTTTTGGTACTATGGATTTCGTAGTAGTAGTAGTAGTAGTAGTAGTAGTAGTAGTAGTAGTAGTAGTAGTAGTAGTAGTAGTAGTAGTAGTAGTAGTAGTACACATACACAGAATTCTTAACTGTCAGTCCGTCTGTAATAAAACACAGATGATCTCAGATTACATTGTCAGTCACAACGTAGACATTGCTGCCCTAACTGAGACCTGGTTATCAGATACAGAAGACCATATAAGTATTATAAACGATCTGGTCCCAAGCGGATATGACTTCACGCATATACCCAGACCTACAACCGGAGGTGGAGTTGCTATTGTTCACAAATCCAGAATTAACGTGGTCCATCAACAACGTACAATGCTAACACGTTTGAAACTATCATCTGTGATTTAATTCACGAACACACCACGGTGAAAATAGTAATTTTATATCGCCCTCCCCCTTCACCAACCAACAAATTCACAGCATCGCAGTTCTTTAGAGAGCTCGAAGATTTGATCGGAACTCTTGGAATTTGTCCAAATAAAATAATTATTGCAGGCGATTTCAATGTTCATTTAGACCTTGCTGAGGATCGGAACACAATTCGTTTTTGTGATATTATAGACAGTGCAAACCTACAACAATGTGTCACCGAAACTACACATGTGAACGGTCATATACTAGACTTAATTATTTGCCGACCTTCTGATAATATGATCAGTAACGTTCGTGTTGAGTCTTATTTAACCGACAACGCCGCAGTACACTGCAGCCTCAATCTTAAGAAACCACAAACGGCCATGGACACAATTACGTTTCGGAAAATTAAAGCCATAAATCAGAATACTTTTGCGATGGAAATCAGGGAAGGTGAATTGTTTTCCGACCCAAAGTGTGATCTAGTTCCGCTGATTGAGCAATACAATTCCGTGCTCGGTCGTCTACTTGATATACATGCCCCTGAAAAGACACGCACCATTGCGGTACGACCACACGCATCTTGGTATAGCTCTGAGATTTCATCAGCGAAAAAGGCATGCAGGCAACCCGAGAGAAAATGGAGGCAAACCGGGCTAAAGTCTGATAGGTTGTCTTTTCAAATTCAGAGGAACTGTGTAGTTAACTTGTTTCACAAAGCTAAATCAGATTACTATTCCGGTCTAATTGAATCTACACCTGATCAGAAAGCATTATTCAAAGTTGTTGATGAACTCTTACATAGGAAAGCTAAGCCTAAACTGCCAACACACAATGATGCTGCTAACTTAGCTAATCGGTTCAATACATTTTTCTCTGAGAAAATCGCCACCATCCGCCATAACCTTGACAATACATTTCCTGTAGCTACAAATGACGATGAGGAAATACACCAGCCACCACTGCTAGAGAATTTTCGCCTAGCAACAGAGCAGGAGATTACGAAGCTCATCATGTCGTCTCCGAGTAAGACTTGCCAGGTTGACCATATACCCACATCAATAGTAAAGCAGCATGTAGTCAGTCTTGCACCAGTAATCACAAACATTGTTAATCTGTCCCTAGGGAGTGTAGATTTCCCACCTCCAATGAAGAATGCCTTGGTGACGCCACTGCTTAAAAAGTCATCGCTGGACCCAGAGATACTCAACAACTACAGACCAGTTTCAAACCTAACATTCCTATCCAAACTGACTGAAAAGGTTGTCGCAGTACGAATATCCGAGCATATGCAACAGTATAAACTAGCTGAGAAATTCCAATCCGCTTATAGAGATCACCATGGAACAGAAACAGCATTGGTTAGAGTTTAGAATGATATTCTTAGATCACTGGACAATCATAACGCAACTTTCTTGATATTACTAGATCTATCAGCTGCATTTGATACGATTGATAACGAGATACTCTGTAAGTGCATGAACAATAACATTGGTATTAGCGGTACAGCCCTGTCATGGATACGATCATACCTCTCAGACAGATATTCGGCAGTGTGCATCGCTAATTCGCGAAGCTCTAATATCTTATTAAAATACGGTGTGCCACAAGGGTCCGTACTCGGTCCGAGATTTTTCACAGTGTACTCTGCCCCAATTGCAAACATAGCTAGACGACATGACCTTAATGTGCATATGTATGCTGATGATACTCAGCTGTATATGTCATTCAATCCTAACGTGCCTAAACAGGAAGATTCGGTTCTTCAAAAGGTCAGAGAATGCGTTTCTGATATTAGTCTGTGGATGACCAGGAACAAGTTAAAGTTCAACCCAGATAAAACATATCAACAAACCAACAACGTGGTAAACTCGCCACCACGGAAGTTCAACTAGTAGACAGTAATATCACGGCAACTGCGTCCGCCAGAAACCTAGGTATTATTATTGACCAGGCTATGGACATGAATGCACATATACGGTCCGTGTTAAATCTGCATATTTCCATCTCCGCAACATCAACTCCATCAGAAATGTGTTAACACACCAAAGCACAGAGACACTAATACATACCTTCAACACGTCACGATTAGACAATGGAAATAGTCTTCTTTCCGGTATTACAGAACAGTCTCTGAATAAACTGCAGGGTCTTCAAAATGCTGCGGCTCGCATTATCATGAAGGTAAGGAAGGGGGGGGGGGTGGGGGGTCATATAATACCAATTCTAAAACATCTCCACTGGTTGCCAGTCTTGCAGAGAATAGAGTTTAAGCTTCTCCGCCTGACATGGACTTGTCTGCACAATAGAGCCCCCGAATACATGCAAGACATGCTAACACCCTATGACCCAGGCTGCATACTTCGGTCTAGAGACCACCAATTGCTCTGCGTCCCACGATCAAACTTGCGCTCCTGTGGGGATAGAGCCTTCAGTGTTGTTGCCCCTAAACTATGGAATAAACTGCCTCTTGCTATAAGAACATGCAAATCAATAGAAAATTTCAAGAAAACACTAAAGTCTCACCTATTCACAAGCGCCTATGAAAATTAGTTTATCGAGATATGGCGCTATATAAATGCTGTATTATTATTATTATTATTATTATTATTATTATTATTATTTTTATTATTATTATTATTATTATGGTAGTAGTAGTAGTAGTAGTAGTAGTAGTAGTAGTGGTAGTGGTAGTAGTAGTAGTAGTAGTAGTAGTAGTAGTAGTAGTAGTAGTAGTAGTAGTAGTAGTAGTAGTAGTATGGTACATTTGCTGTGTTACAGTCCACGCATGATTTAATTTGGAACATGTCGTTCGTTTGAAGGTTAATGAAACTAGCTTGCTTCAGGAGAAATGTGTGATTCTTGAAGCTTATCTTGAACCTCTCTTGCTCAGAAATACATATGACAACATCACGGACAGAAATTGTCATTATTACTGTAGCCGAGCACTTGTCTGCTGGTTTGATGATAATAGTATTACTGTTGCATACAGTTTTTAGTGCCTGACGTTCCTGTGCAGATAAACTTTTCTTATCTGATCTGGCTACTAGCTCATCTATTCGATCCTTTGTTATGTCTACACTGGGGTAAAGCTGGAAATTGACTCTTCTATTCTTAGTGTGGTGCTTCTTAGGCCATGATCACATGTGGGAATTACTCGATTACCATCGTAGGACTGAGCACGTATAAAAGGGCTAGTTAATTCGAAGAAAATCAGTTGAATAAACCGTTAATGTCTAAATTTGGTTAAGAAAATATAAATATTTCCTTACTGAATGTCAATTTGAAGGTCAGAAGAAGAGTATTTTCGGAAATTTACGATTGAAATAGCTGGCTCACTTACCGAGCCAGTCATTTCAGTGGTAAATTGTCAAAAATGGTTTGCACTTGCCCTGCAAATCTTCCAGGCTACTGCAGATGTTGGTTTTGGCCAGCTTCATCAGGAAAAATTTAATTGATTTGAAGTTGTTGCTCCAATGTGAATTTGTAACGTGAAGACAACCCATTTTGTCTTTATGACGCTATGGCCATTCCTTATCGAGCATCTCACGCAATCCTCACTCATTCATCTGTACCTATTTACAGGTGCCTCTATTGTTGGTACACTGGTTCCCGTTATAAAGGAGAAGAACCGAGTTAGGAAATACCATTACCCGGCATTCACCAAGCTTAGCTTCAACATCTCCGGTTCAGAAATAAAGTTAACAACATCACGGATGGAAATTGGCAATGCTACCTTATCTTTGTGGCAACCCGCATTCGTCAATGAGTCTAGGTTCCAGGTAAATACGTTCAGTGCGACTGAACTATGTCTGCGTCGTATTCCGAATAACACTAATAATAGTGTATGTAATAACAATCTCACTGATACATTTCATGTATCTCAATCTTAGGGCAAAGAAACACGAACGCCATTGATTATTTAAAAATTAATGTGACAGGAAGCCATTTCTGCCTACGGCAGCAATGGCTTCCTGTCGTATTAATTTGCTATGCATCGTAAAAATTAACTTTTCAAGGAATTGTCGTTCAAAGGTTTAACAATTCACTTGATCGAAAGACGCCATGTGTCTCAATAAATGTGGTTAACCATTAAACTCAAGTATTTCAGTTTTAAAATGAGACTATATGATGAAGGACATTTTGAAAGAATGTCCATGTGATCGTGTCTCTGGCATTCCACGAGAAGTCTTGTTAATTCCAATAAATTCTACCTCTTAACAGTTTTAATAATTCCGAAATATTCTGTATAATAATTAATAAAGGATAAGTGCCTTATACAGCAAGTGTCATCTGCAAGTATAGCTCTAGATAGTTTTGATCACACCTTGCATTTTTCACATCGGTTTGACCATAACTTTATATGTGTTGCTTAGGAGTGTATTGTGCTTCAAATTCCAGGTAAATATCACATCTTCAAAGCAGATCGTTATAACAGCAGATGATGGCTTCCATCTGATTGTGTCACGTGTTGCTCTAAAGTCAGGCAGTACGCCATACCTGGGTGTAGCTCTGTATGATACCAATTCCATTGATCTGAATTCTATCCAGGGAGCATTCAGTAAGTAGTAAGGGCGCATTGACAAAATAAGATTTGTATCTATACATATATTTCATCAATCTAGTTAGACATGTTTCAGAATTAAAGCACCGAACGTTCATCAAGCGTCAAACAATTTCAGAGAGACATAGGATAACATACAAGTAATTAAAAAACTATTCTTCAAGCCATTATTAGTTTTTATGACTTGTCGTGCTCGCAATAATTAGATGTATGCCATGGCAGGCGTTCCGACGTACAAGCTAAAACAAGGAGACGTCGTCGTCATCGGCGTCCTAGTAGTAGTAGTAGTAGTAGTAGTAGTAGTAGTAGTAGTAGTAGTAGTAGTAGTAGTAGTAGTAGTAGTAGTAGTAGTAGTAGTAGTAGTAGTAGTAGTAGTAGTAGTAGTAGTAGTAGTAGTAGTAGTAGTAGTAGTAGTAGTAGTAGTAGTAGTAGTAGTAGTAGTAGTAGTAGTAGTAGTAGTAGTAGTAGCAGCAGTAGCAGTAGCAGTAGCAGCAGCAGTAGCAGTAGCAGCAGCAGTAGCAGCAACAGCAGCAGCAGCAGCAGCAGTAGTAGTAGTAGTAGTAGTAGCAGCAGCAGCAGCAGCAGCAGCTGCAGTAGCAGCAGTAGTAGCAGTAGCAACAGCAGCTGTTGTTGTTGTTGTTGTTGTCGTCGTCATCGTCGTCGTTGTTGTTGTTGTTGTTGTTGTTGTTGTTGTTGTTGTTGTTGTTGTTGTTGTTGTTTTTGTTGTTGCTGGTATTATTGTTGTAGTAGTAGTTTTATAATAATGTCAAACGCACTGCCTCAGCCTCCTTATAATAGGAATTTGCTTGTTTATTTTTATTAGCTGCGAGTTGCGGTTGGCTTCATTGTTTATTTGAAACTTATATTTTATAAGTTTGTTCTTGTGTAAGTTTCACTGTTACTAAAAGAGTATGGAGACTAGGATTTTTGTTTTAAGCAATAACTGCTCGGGAACCAAAAGTCTTTTTCAATCTGGTCTGTAAGCTAGCATACATTTTTTCGACAATTTTGACAAGTTCTACATTTCTTCTAATGTACATGAGGATAAAAGGCATTACAGACATCTTATCCGGTAGCCCTGGATCCATATTTAAAGGATAACTAATCCCATCTCTTGATAGCTATTCAGGCGATCTAATACGCCGGTCATAAACTATCCAGGTAATTTTAAGCCTTTTATCACGCCGCTAAGGAAAGATATTCAGGATTTAGTAGTTAAATGTTGGTACATTTCTATACCCTATGACGGCTGTCATGATTTACTTTTCAACCAATCAGAAAAACCTTAGTGTGTCTGCCTAGGTATATACGCTCAGTCATAGAGGCTCCAGCTATAATTTGCCAAAGTGGTATAAAAGCAATCCTACAGGTAAACTGTTGAATATTTTGAAACCAATTTGATTGGAAGTTCCAGTCAAATTAGTTTCAAAATATTCAATGGGATGAGCATTACATAATAAAGAATGTGATGCATTGGAGCTTACATGACATCACACACAATAGCTTGAGGAGACAAAATGGTGTCGATTACTGTTCAACATTTACTCGATATTACAAAACAGATAATTGCGATACAGATCAGGGAATGTGACAGGATATGAATTATCTGGAATCTATAAACCATATTCTATCAGTGCAATACAACATTTGAGATGAGATTAGCATCGCTTTAATACAGAAGGTCAATTAGATTTTTAGCATTTAATCCAAAAGCTTCTCGTAACAGTCAGTGATTTTCTGTTTCTTCCCCAGTGTTTTGTAGAGTTATTTGTTCGATGGGAAGGATTTCCAATTCCTGCTCAGCTATGTAACCCCGAAGATTAAGGTGGACAGCTATATTGGTATCTTCATTTAATGTTATGTCCGAAATGTGGCTAGATGTGTGCATGGGGAAACAGCCCTTTTTGGGGCCTGCAGCTTGTTTTTTACATAATTTACATCCTAGTAGATAGATGATGTTAGCAGAATCACTAGTAAGGCTTGACTGAAATCGAAACGTATTTTGGCTTGATAGCTAGTGAATTTGTCTTGACTCGGAATACATTTTTCTAACTTACATGATGGTTTTCCGCATTTTCGAGATTCACCATTTCCAGGTGCCTGTCGATTATACCCAATTTTTATGTTGGCATTATCTACTTTATTATATTGATCAAAGGTTATCTTATGTAATGTATCAGACTTAACCTTTCATAGATAGCGAACACTGTTGCCTCAAGGGTTCAGAGCTTGAAATAGTACCAAACAGGCCGAATCCAGTGCTTTCTTGTCACCACAGTTTCTAGGAAATCTGATAATTTGTGATATTATCAACCCATCAAAAAGTGTGAGGTGGGTGGAACGACTTTTTGTGAAGCAACTGGTGTAAGTCCGTTGGCTTTAAGTATACTGCATGGTATAAATAACTAGATGCATCAAGTGTTGAACCTTTGTAAATGGTGATAATCATTATATCGTAATAAAGTATGCACCACACACAAAAATACAAAAAGCGCCCATGCCTAAGAAATCTGGAACAAAAATTCAAAAGTATACTGACCCAGGCTCACCTCTTTGCACGCCTATGTGCCTATCTCTTATAATCACGCACCTCATGCACCATTATATCCTATGGGCTATGCGCCAGCTTGAGAAGTTAATAATTCTCACCTAGCATTCACCCTACGACGTGCAATCTGCTTAGGCAGTATCGCTCGGCTCGTGGTGCCAAGCTAGGATGGGGTGGTGTAGCGTGAAACATTTAGTGCCGGTTATGAAATTGTCCGGGCTGAAATACTCCAACCATACCCCCTCCCCACGTGGTCCTATGGGCCAGCGCGCATAGACATAGAAAAGAAGGAATAAAATAACAGACTCCATAAGTACGCGAATTGCGCATGTGAGACGTTAACAGATATTTGGCCTATGCCACAGAGACAGTGTTGGGAATGGCATCTTTTATGTACATAATCGCATGTGTTATCGCCTGTATTATGTACATAATCGCCTGTATTTCGGAACACGTTAATACGTTTAGCGTCCATTTAGGACCCGTTTCACTCATCTTGGGGTGAATCTTGACAAGGATTCGCTAAGAAACACGAATCCACTTACAAAATTATGATCAGACAAGGAATGGCTGAGATATCAGTAAATTAAAATTTAGGTTATAATTCTTCAAAGTTAGTGTAGACTAGCATCGCAGATGTCCTAACGAGATGAAGGTAGCGTGATGTCACAGCCATGTGCTCTCCGCAATCCACCACCCCCCCCCACCCACCCCCACCCCCAATCACACAGACACACAGCCCATTCTCTAAGCCACCACCCACCCACCCCCACCCCTGAACAACAACCCACCCCAACCCGCATAGCCATGCATCGATTGCTTCGCTCTGCGTTGGTGGCTTTTGATTGGTCACCAAATAGTATATAAGGAGTTATATCAGCTACTATTCCTCGGTCTGGACGAGTGTGTAGTCCGATGTGGTGAACATCATCTGAGCTTACCATGCAGAGCTCGCCGTTCTGGCACTCTACACCAGCATAACTCGTCCAGTTCCTGTAACCGCGATCGGGTGCCAGCCGCCTCATCTGCGCCAGCTCAATTTTTGTAACCCATGATAAAGGGTTAATAAACTAACTCAAAATAAGGTTGCCCTAGCCAACTGTGGGGGACATTGGCGTACCCAAGTCAGTGGCAACACGTTCCCAGTAAAAGACCTAAGGACCCTTATTGACCGGGGCCAACCTTTAGCCTTCAACACCTAAACCATGGTGTGAAGGATTGGTCCGTTCTGATATCTCGCCATACCTGTCTGCACCATGCCGAAAAGTGGTGACTCGAAACCTGCATGTAGCTAGTGCCTTCTTCAGTGTTTAGACTTACTATGTTTACTGCGAACATTGCCTTCATCGCCGCTTCTAAGCTACCGACGCCGGTCGTCGTGTGACCATTACTATTATAAACTTAGCCTCTTCATCTTGCGAGGCATCTTCACTTCGGCACCAGGATATTCCACGTGCTTCAACAACTAAAGTAAATTCAACTGTGATAAATAAACTGTTATGCTTTAATTTGTGCCAATGACTAAGAGACTCCAACAGCATCTGCATCTTGCCTGAACCTTCTCCACGCTGATGACTAGCAGGCGCAAATTATTCTGCATTTTCTAGCTGCGCCAATGACTAATATGCGCCTTCTTTTTATTGTAACATAATTACCTTATTTTCTTAGCGCTGATTATAAGTAGGTGCATACAGGTCAGCTAGACCGTATTGTTTCTGTATAAAATTGCACTATGGTGAGGGCCGTTTGTTAAACGTAGTTTTCACTTATTAGTTAAGTTAATCCATTTATTAAACCTAAAAACTGCACACTCGCTTATTTATACACTATACTGCTTTAATAACCGCACACCTACTTAACCCAATACAGCAACACTTTTTCACTAGAGACGTCTCTCCTGTCTGCGTCTCTAGACACGAGATATGGCTCCTAATCCTAAACGAATATTATAAAAGATACATAGCGAGCCGTGTTTTTCATAATTGGCCACTAACTGTACAGCCTTCTAAATCACCACCAAGCAGCCGTCTCTTTCTGCACCTCTCCGGTCTTCTGGCCAACTAATTGTTTGGTAACTCCTTCTGCTGGTTTGGTTAGACCCGGCCAGAGAAATCACAGAGGTTTCTCGATGGTTAGAATCGAAATGGTGACAACTCACACATTCCCCCAGTACCCTCACCAATACCTATTAGGATAGTCTTTTAGCCAGAGTAGAATTTCACTGCGCAAACATTAATTATAGTAGAACGGCCTAGCAGTGAACCACAGGGCACTTGTATACATCTAACACAGTGTAAATGTTAGCTTCAGGGAATGAGTCTCATTTGACTCGTTCTCGACACTTCGGCGATGATGAAAGACACTAGTTCCAGACTAACTCAATGGTGACTGGAAGGGCCGAGTGGACCATCCACACCTTCCAGGAAGGTCACCATAGTCTGCCATCAGCTTCTTCTGCGCCGTCTTAACTAGATACGGTGCTTATTCAATGCTTCTCTGTTGGTGTCTTGTCATTGTCTTGTTATTTGTTGTTGTACTGCCATGTGATTTGGAGTCGCTTATCAGCTTCAGACCTGTCGCCCAGACAACATGTCAGCCTGAGGTACTTGTTCAATGAGTCAGACCTGGGATGGGGGCTCGAGCACATACGCCAGGAAGGCAAAACTTTGTCAACGTTAAGTAGGCATAAGCCATTGGAGGCCTAAACATTCTCTGTCTGGACTTAATAACTAACTGTTTGTCTAGAGCCATGAGAATGACCGCCAAAATAACACAGCGCCAACTAAACAAGCAACTAGTATAGAGACGACTTAGCCGACTTCGGTTGAAACCTGTGCACTGCCTCCAAGTAAAACTGCGTACATCCCTATATATAAATAACAACACATACATAATTCAGCACTTTTAGCCTTGTTCTAAACTAGGAGAATGGTATTAACCAATTCTCCTCCTGCGCCTTGGCGTGGTAGGCATTTTCCTCTGACGGAGGCCCGCGCGAAGCATTTTCCTCTCGCAAAACCAATTTATTGGCCTGCTTGAGGCATTAGTTTATATTAAACTAGTTAGCCGCGCTAGGACTTATCCCTTGCAGGGGTACCTATGTACGTATATATAAGGATAGGTTAAGTATCTTTGCTGAGATACAAAATAGACGACGCCAACCCGTCACTTTTATCAATAACAGAATACTAATCACTTTGCTAAACCCTGCACTTACATGTTTTCGGTAAGCCAGCCTTCGACTCGCTATGCTATATAAAATAAAATATAATCATCTAAAATATGCATAGATACACCGGTTACATGAATAGCTGGGATGACACGGTAGTGTTCGTCCTTGGTGGGAATGTTCGCCCGGCCCCACTGGAATGTGACGTTCAACCAGCACTTGCGGTTGGTCTTTATAATCACTGGTCGCTCGCAGCCTCCCTTCCGTATCCCCGAGGCCAGCTAACCAGCAAGATCGGGTCGGCGTGTACCGCGAGTATGAGTCAGAAACCGAGGAAGAAACAGTGGAGCACCACGGTACCGGACCTACAGTTCATCTAGTTTCTTATAATATTTCGAAATTCTTAATTGTCTCTGTGCTTCTTTTATATAATTCTCTTTCAACATTATTACTATTGCAAATTCTTTGTCTGCCAATTTGATGACAATATTTTTATTATCGCGTAGTTCTTTAAGACCCTGCTTTCATTTGACGGCAAATTTTGGTGGTTTGTTTTTGCCGTAGTTGTTTCCTGGTCTTAAATGTGTCATTATTCGCTGGGTCTACCGCTGACACATCTGGTTCCCATTATGACCATTCAATGAACGGTTTCTGTTCACTGGTTGAATTTTTAAAGAAATCTGTTGCTTAAAATCAGTAATTTCCATAAAACCATCGTCCAAAAGTACATCCAAATCAGATTTAGGTTTCGGTGTTGGAACAAATGTTGACCATGTGATAAATGTGAGTTTTCCATTTCGCTTAAAGGTAAGCCAGGGAGATTGACCATATTAATAATAAAACCAGTGCCTGCGTGTTTATGGCATTGACCCAAATATCATTCCCATTTATTTTCTCGGGCTGGCGGCTGCCTTTGTATCACCTTAAAATGCATCTAGCAAGGTTTAGCTGTGTCCCTGTGAAACAGGCTACATTTATGTCTGAATGAGGGGCGGGGGGATATTAATCATGTTTACGTTGTATATTCCAAATAGCAGGACTCTCTTTGTTAATGTGGCTAGGCTCCATGACTACCCATTTCCATTCTAAACTGCAAGAAGCTAGATTTACTAGGCTGGTTAGATAGTGTGGGTGTTTTCCCGCATCATGGTGAACGTGTTTGTGAGAATCTAGTGTGTGGGATGTTGCCGGGTGGGGTTGAGGTATTAGAATTCTTCTTGAGAAAATTCCGTCCACCTTCCATCTTACGTCTTCGTGGCTGTGGTGTTAAACGTGGAAAATCTATTGGTGATGTCGGTAGGCACGATAGCCTGTTCATTTGGAGTTAGTGGAGATTCAGGAAGAGGGATCAGCGATGGGTCCATGCATACAAAGCTGTTGACATTACAGCTAAAATTGCCCGTGGATGTGGATGGAATATCTACCCGTCTAATACGAGGAGATGTGTTGCTACGTGTGTGGTTGTACATAGGTGAGGTATCTGTCAGTGATATTGTCCATTTGCTGGGCTTAGATTTAGCTGCTACAGTAGGAGTAGCTATATCAGTAATAGGAGGAGATATGTAGTAGATCGGAGTACTGATAGTAGTAGTAGTAGCAGTAGTAGTAGTAGTAGTAGTAGTAGTAGTAGTAGTAGTAGTAGTAGTAGTAGTAGTAGTAGTAGTAGTAGTAGTAGTAGTAGTAGTAGTAGTAGTAGTAGTAGTAGTGTTCCGACCTGTCTCGGTTGCTCTGCATTTGCTGCCCAAATTTGCTAGTTTCTAGTGCGATTTTGTAAATGAATCTTGTACATGCATCTGATTAGTAATTTCCAATTTTGTATTTATTTTGTAAATTCTCGTCCTGGTTTGCTCACATTTTGTGGCTCCAGTTTTGTGAAGGCAATCTGCTAAATTGATATTTCACCATTTAAATGGTATCCTCTTGTTATGGTCCGTCCAGTGCATTTCCATTCCAGCCGTTGCGCTATAGTACCTCGGCTAGATCATTAACATTGGAAAGATCTGATTGATTGAGAACTCCACAAGATGTTAAATCTTATGTTAGACCCCCACAAGATGTTAAATCTTGTGTTAGCTCGATTCCAGTGCGAGATCGAGATAAATCTAGTTTCACTTGGCTGTATACCATCACGCAGATCGGACTAATAACTATATCGTCGTATATTTATTGTTAGCCACTACTTTAAAGGGGGCACAAATTAAGAAGTGTTTATCTCTGTGTGGCTGTCTTTTAGATGTTTTATTTTATTAGTCTTTAGCTCTTTGCATGGTGGTCTTGTAGTTGCCAGTGAACCACATGCTTTAAAGGTGGCACTCATTTATTAGTCTTTAGCTCTTTGCGTGGTGGTCCTATGGTGGATAGTATGGCTGAATAGTGTTTATTTATATGGACCAGGCGTTTTAAAGGGACGTTATTTTAATGTGTGGGGCAGATACATCATTCTTCTTTAATAGCTTTTATTGTGCTGTTAAAGCAAAATGTCAACTAATTATAAACGTATCCTAAGCATTAATATAACAACTAAGGACTGGGGTGTTGCTGCTATTGACTTGCAACATGGGTTGAAGATGGTTGGTGTTGGACATGCTATTTTACAGGGACTTATGCATGCTATAAACACTATGTAATGTGACAGTCAGCCCCGATCCAAATGAAGCCCTAACCAAAATACTGAAGCCTATGGAATCATCAGCTACCAGCACATTAGGTGTACTTAAAAACAACCGAACTAGATATACTGACGACCCTCTACAAATACAAAACCACGAGAGAACGCCATTGCATAAATCTGCTAAGCGTGCTACGAAGTGACCTCAAGAAAGCAGGACTCGGTAAACTCAAGTCAAGAATGGGCCTGAGGAAGTTATGGTTTCGGCTGAGGACAAGAGACATTGGGGGAAAAGCGAAGGACTGATTGCAGTTGTAGGATGTTTCTACTACTACAGCTGCAGAACACAGTAATCATATTACATACATTGTCAGTGTCGAATGAAAGACTCAAGGAGAAGCTACTGGAAAAAGTTCTCATTGTGACGGGTGAAGAGTGTAATGTAGAAGCAATCGTGTTGGATAGGTTGTTAGTGAAAATGAAAGTTCTATTGGAGATTCCAGATTAACGAATCATAAATGAACTAAAAATGTATGGCAAAATACAGAAGATTGAACGAGAATCATATCCCTTTAATATAACTGGAGAATAGTGTAAAGCGCATATGGTTTGAAAATAATCAAAATGTAGTAGGACCCATTATGGATGTAACCAAAATGCAGACAAATGATGATATTACAAAAGACACAGATCACTATTCTCTAGAGGAATCAACAGTAGGCCAGGATAAATTTAAGAAAACTTACAATGATGCAAATTTAGAATGTGAATCCAAAGTGGCAAATACTTGGTAGTAGTAGTAGTAGTAGTAGTAGTAGTAGTAGTAGTAGTAGTAGTAGTAGTAGTAGTAGTAGTAGTAGTAGTAGTAATAAATATTATTTTTGGTGTGCTTTATCTGCAGAAGCAGTTATGGGTGCCAGACGCATTCAAAAGAGAAACCCGGCCTTGTCCTTTAATCCTGGTCAGAATTCCAACCCGATTTCCAGCAGCCCTAGTGCATTGCTTCATGGCGAAGGTTGTTGGCAACTGGCTCATGCAACGGATCAATTTGTTATTGAACATGATAAACTTAGTCTACGTGTTGATAGTGCATGATCACGTTATCTATAGCCGAACTTAAGGCAGTACAACAAATGCATTTGCACAGGGACACTAAATTTTCAGGATCCTAAAATGTGAGGCAAAAATCCATGTGTGTCCTAATTTTTAGGCTGCTGCATGACGCCCGGTTACACACATAGATGCCACACCTACAGGGCAACTCATAAATCAGTTAACATGTTTCCAAAATGAAAACAATCTCGAACACGATATAAGAAATGTTCTGTTGAATAGTTTGAACATAATGGGATTTGCTACATTGCTGTCTTAGCAATGTCTTCCAATCCAATTATGTTCAAAATATTCAACAATATCTTTTTTTAATTTTGTGTTTGAAATATATCAAAATATCTCTTAGCTGTACTTCATAAGACAGATGCGGCCAAATCCCACATCCAAACTCCCATGACCTCAGGCACTTCATCACCTTTACGATCGAAACTTGACCTTAGCTTTCACGCAATCCTAGCGGCTGTTCTGAGGGGCCTAGGAAAGCATTTCAGAAGCGTTGCTCAGTAACCCCTGAGTCCTAATTTCGACCCTGACTTTATCTTGACAGTATGTCTACCAGCTTCACAGTGTACTGCTCAAGTACACCACAGTTAAGAGATAGCTTAACATGTTTCGAAAGTAGAATAAAATGTACTCTTGAATATTTTGAACTTGCTTTGGTTGAAGTTTGCTAAATCTAAAATAGTAACCAGAACATTACTTACACTGTGTTCAAAATCCACATATTTCTGTCTTTGCGTTGAAAACATGCGAACTTACTTAAGAGCTGTACTGTAGACTAGCACTACTTCTACACATCGTTAAGAGTGTTTATATGCAGTTAGAGTAGAGGAATATTCTAGAAAACTCCACATCCTCCGTCATTTTAACATATTGGAATATTATAATAATAATAATAATAATAATAATAATAATAATAATAATATATTTATGTACATAACACTTGCTAGTAGGATATTTACATAACTAATATTGTAATAATGTAGATATGTTGCACCCCCTGTGGATATGAATATAATATTTCAAGCTGACAATGAAGTTTTCAGTCCGGTTGCCAGATGTAGAAATATAGCTGATCCTGGAAGTAGGGTATATATAAGGTTTTTGGTCGCTTTCAGTCATTTATTGTGTCCTGGTTCAGGAATTGCATGATGCAACGTTGTCATCATTGAGCATTTGTTTAAATGGTCATTTAAAAATACTGCATATAACCCTTAAAGACAACCATTTTTCATGGGTAGGGGAAATACAGTTAATCACCATTTGATCTGTTAAACTCCCTTATTTATAAGCTTGGTGTCATGCAAATGGACCTTTCCATTTTAGCTATGCCTCTCCTATCACTAGCTATGCCCCGCCCATCATTAGCTAAGCTCCACCCACACCTCGCCGTGTTTGGAGTGATCGATTTTCAAATGCTCTAGCTATCAATTTCCTGAAAACTATACTATGGCAGCAACAGCGCCCAGTCAACTTAGTTTCAAAATATTCAACAGAATATTTATTAAATAGCAAAAGCAAACAATGTGTACAACAACGCATAGACCGTCTTCAAATATGCGTTCGTGACGTACTTATCGACGTCATTCATGACGTCATTCGTTATGATGTCATTGTACGCGCAGTTCATTATGACGTCATATGATGGGTGGGTACTCTGGAAAGGTGAATTATATGAGCGTGTAGTAAAAGAAACAAATAATATTTTCGTAGTCAATTGTAAATCTGGTTCACAAGAGGTCAAAAGGTCATTCAAACAGGTAGAAGAGCAAAATCAGATTAATCGCTAATTTGCGATTAAAATAAAAATTATACTCTGAATGCAGTAACTTAAGACTTTTGTGTTTATATCATGTTACAGGCGTATACTGAAACTGATTGCAAATTATGACCCATCTTTTCGATTGATTACTTAGAAATATTTAAAACTACAGCTAAAACCGGTCTATAGCGGATATCCACTTTTGCTGTGAAAAGATGGCCATTCTTTCAAGTAGGTTGTCATAAGAGCATCCTTTATCAGCATCCGTCTTAATGAACTGTCATCTTTTGGCTCCAAAAGCTGTTAATATTAGCGAATGACTAGTCATAAACGAGGGTCTCTTTAGTGAGCACTTAGTGGTGCCCCATAGCTGACTGTGTCATAGCCGGTGATGGCATGCACTGCGAGGAGCTGAAGAAATTTGTGGCCACGGGTTTTAAATGTAGACTTGATGTCAATAAATCGCCCATCACGTTTTTCCTTGAGATTTGTGCTGTGAATTGCCACTTTCAGCAGAAGAGCACCAGCAACACAAATATATCGGTGTCATCAGACACTACTTGGATGTGCTTATGACCGTGGATGATACGTACCTTCACATAGCTGATAATGTTGCAGTCGGCTTCTTCTTGCTTGCAAATAGAGTTCTCTTCCCTACCATTGGTCATCATTTTCAGTGCAAAAACCTTTATCAGCTCCTGGTCATGAGTACCCGTGATGATTGCATCCTTGGGTGGTAGACTCGTCTCTAGAGCGATATTGAGTGTGGAGAAAATGGGTGCTCCTGTCGTCCTTCGTCGCTCATAGGGCTTGATCTATCCTTCCACATATCTGTCAAACACTACTATAGCAACATATCCCATTTGCCACTGCACATGTAAAACTTTACAGGAGATTTTTAACTGTTCCTGATTGGCCATGTTACATGTATCTGGTACAACACCCCCATTTCCGTCCATGGCCTCAACGTCAGGCTCACGGCTATTCTCACACCAAACAAGCAAGTTCATGCAGCATTTGGGACATAATATCTTTGTCAGACAGCGATAATCATCAAAGATAGCAGATGGAAGTGATGATCAAAACATACCATTCTCTCCAGGGCGATATCTCGCCTCGGTAATAGTATAAGTATCATTCCATATAACCTCTTCATGTCATAGAGCGTTTTGTCTCCTATTTTCATCCCCTTCTTCATGCGCTCGATGGTGACTACCTTAGAATGTGTGGGGTTGTAGAAACCGCCTGGCAAGCATCCTTTGAACTCTGATGAAATGCATTCCCCAAACGCCGCTCATCGTGGACGTCTGCGCTCTCGTTTGCAGCATGCCCATTCATTATCTTGAGCAGAACATCTGTCCCTTTCTCTTGCAGTCGGCGGGGTACTTTCCAAGTTCATGTTCATGTTTCTCCCAGTCTTCATTGCCATGTTTCTTTCTTTGCTTTCCTTCTTCTTTGTCTTTGTCTCTCTTCGCATCATGCTCCTCGTACTCACAGTCATGGGCCACATCATCCATCGATAGAGATACAATGTTACATACGTAAAGGAAGAGAACCCAGCCAGCCATCTGGTATGGGACCAGAGTCATTCCAACTAGCCCCCTTGATTTTGTATACCATGTCAAATGTAGGTTTGTTCACCAAACTGATCAGAGAACACAGCATTCCAACTCCAACACATGTATCTACAAACATGGTGGCCCATGTAATACATGGCAAGTTCCTCCTCATTCAATTGTGTCAAGAACTCGATCAGAAGCCATGTAATGCATCTCGCATGCCCTGCGACAAAGACATATGGCACTATTCTGGTCAGGCAATGTGTAGGATTGATCAATAATTTCTCTAGTCCTGAATTCTTCATCAGCTTATCAACATATCCCAGGAACGTCGGTAGAGTGTGCATACATTCAGACCTCACCAACAAGTAACAGTCTGACGTCATAATAGACTGACGTCATAATAGAATTCCATAATTTCTATGTACTGCATCACAAACATCACTTGACCTCAACAACCAATAACATTACTTAGTTTTACTACACTAGTTTCACATTATACATATTAAATATACGTGAATCCGTCTTTATATGATAAAAGATGTTACAGTTGATCTGATGACCTTCATATAACCTTTTGACCTCTGATTAACCATATGTAAAACGATCTATTTAACATTTTTGTTTAATATATTGAATATATATGATAGATTGTACGTCTCATAAGAACACTTACATCATGATTACGTTATTATGCATCGTTGTCTCTAACCAGCAGCGTCATTGCATAATACTGTAGATATAATTCACCTTTGCAGAGTATCCATCCATCATCAGACCTCATCTGACGTCATAATCAACTCGGCGTGTGTATGATGACGTCATAATCAATACCTCACAAAGGGTTCCATATAGACCGTCACCAAATCTCAAATGGTCCGACACGTTGTATGAATTGTATATCTTTGTAATTCTTTGCTATTTAATAAACATGCTGTTGAATATTTTGAAACTAATTTGACTGGGCGCTGTCAGCAATAGCACCCAGTCAAATTAGTTTCAAAATATTCAACAGCTTACCTGTAAATAAAATATTTCTGTGGTTTTGCGGAAAGAAATGTAAAGTTATTTCTGATCTGTACCGTATTTAGTAATACCACAGCAGAAGTCGTCTCGACTGGCTTAACCATCCCAGGCTTATTGGTGCAGAAAGTCCAAGTGTATGCTTAGTCTGTGTCTATTTCCAGGCCAAGTGAAGACTATTTAAAACAGGTTACCATTGGAATGACTTGCTCGACTACCTAATGCCATCTATGTCAGTCGCAAAGTATCAAATATTGTCGGCAAATGGACACCATTCCTCAAGACGACTGCAGACACCATTTTGAGGTGTCCATTAAATGTGTAAATTGACAGAATGTTTAAACTGCCAGAAAAAAAACCAATGCAGAAAATCATTGATTTCTCTCATATAATAGTAATTAAGTCATCCAGTCTTAGCTATATCCCACGCATACCTAGCTGAGCTCCACCCACGCTCTGCCCGTGTTGGGATGGATCGCTCCCTGCACCCTCTAAATCCCAATATCCAGAAAACTATACAGGTATACTGTAGGAATGGCTACATTTTCTGGTCAGTTGAACTGTCACAGTATCAAGCAGTTATCAAATGAGCACGCTTTACGGTTTGAGACAGAAAAATGTGCCTGAGGATGTCCACAGCTTGTGTTGACCAACCCGGAATTGCTCATGCTGGACTGCCGAGTGAGAACCAGTCATCATGGTGTTTTAGAGCGAAGCCAGCATAAAGGCAGAGAATACTGTTAAGACGTGGTAATGGACCTTTCCAGTCTTCGCTATGTCCCGCCCATCTCCAGATTAGCACCACCTACACCACGTTCGCTTTGGGATCGATCTCTGAACTCCCTAACTATCATTTTACAGAAAACTATACAGGTAAGCTGTTAAATATTTTGAAACTGATTCGACTGGGTGCTGTTGCTGCCTGTGGCAGAAACAGCGCCCAGCCAAATTAGTTTCAAAATATGTAACAGCATGTTTATTAAACAGCAAAGACATACAATTCGTACAATGTATCGGGCTGTTAAGAATTAAAGACGGACTATATCGAATCATTCATGACGTCATGATTATGACGCCAGCCTACACGTCGCGTAGTTCATTATGACGTCATATCATGGATGGTTAAACTGGGAAAGGTCCATTATACCATTATAGAGAACACAGAACCGGAAACATTGCACACATGTAACTGTGTTCTGTGTTCACTTACTTATTTTATAGCCATCAACGTAGAACAGCCATTGCCAGTATTGCAGCTATCTTATGCAGGGCTGGTGAGCCATAGCCAGCAAACGATATACTTCGGAATAGAGCAGTTCACGTTCTGGATCTGTTACTATGAACCGGCGAAGACGTGGTGTCGGCTCCAGATCTGCTATATAGTTGATGGCTCTGGTATAGCTATATTAGATTATTTGATAAATATAACTCGGCGTATGGGCCTTATTAGAGAGGCCTGTGAGAGGAGTGCCGTGGACAGCATGTCTATTATGTGAAACTGACTCCCGTGCAATCCCGCCATCCATATGACGACAATGATTCGCATATTATGGCCCTCGCCATAACGAAGATGAGTGGGGCATAGCAACAATCATGCCAGTCGCCATAACTCCGTTAAGGGGACAAAGTGACTTACATATTTTGAGACTAACCATGACCTCAAGTAAAGGGACTCACGTATCTTGACTACCCATACCCTCGCTTAGGGGATATAGCGAGTCGTATCTTATGATATAATGACACAAAGATCTGCAGGCCATATGGTATACATTATTAGATGCTGCTGCTGGTGAGATCTATCAATTGCATATCCTGGCTTGTCAATCTCCTCAGATAAATCATCGACACTTGATATACTTGAGTGATTGATCTGATTTGAAATCCTGTCTGAGACGGTCTTGACTTTTCACTATGATAAGACAAGATTGCTTAATATCTTTCCATGTTAACCTTTATTTTCATAAGCAGATACAACATACGTGCATTTCTAAAATGTTATGTAGTTTTGCAAATATTAATTTAGTATTCTTGTATGACAATCGTATAATTGGCAGCCATGATTATCACGAAATGACAATGCTGAGGATAATGATTAAGTACCTATTTATTAATATGCATTATAGGCATATATTCAAAAGGCACAAATTATCGATTGAATAAATATATTTATCAAGTTGTCATTAAATGTTCATTAAATATACATTATATATTGTCTACATATTCACTACATATCTACTAAATATCCATATATGTATAGATGGGACACTAGCCCCAATTCTGATTTGCTGAGGACTGTGTGATGTCATCTGATTTACATATTGCACAATATCCACTCTATATGTGGCCAGACTCATCCTCTAGTAGATGAGGGCATATACAGTGCGGCAGCTACATGGTGTCTGTTTCTGAGCCTGCCCATATATTGAGATGTATGTGTTAATATGTAAATACGATGACTTCACATGGCACGCAGCCAATCAGAATGGGGAATAACAACCGCATCTAGTAATTCATTGGTTAACAGTTCCCATCAATCATTTTCCCTTCCCTTAGGAATGACATCATCGATGAGTTGCGGGTGGATTTGTAGCACCATTGGATAAGTGTGTGCTGGGTGGGGGTGAGGGAGGGAGGGGGAGGGGGGGGGGGGGTGGAGGAGGGGCAGCACGATCTAAGAGATTCAACTATATTTATCCTTACAGAGAGAATGAAATTAGAATGGGGCTTTCTTATGAGTAATACTCAGATACACTTCAAGGTGGCTTGGCATTTGAGAAAGCACAGGGATATTGGGGGCTAATGCCTCGAATCCGAATTATGTGCATAGTCCGTATGATAGAGGTCTTTAGTTCCCCACTCGCTCATCAATCGTACTCCATCAATGAGATTTACTCAGAACAATATTAATGCAATTCTTTCTTACTTAAATATACATTATAATTTGTAATGTTATCCATATTCGTGTTAAGAGAATGTAACATAAACATAATAATATTTATCAAAGACAGGGGTTCTATATTTGTGTAGTTGTATACAGTCACTATCCTTCACAAGGATTCCCACCAGATCCGCCACTTTATGGCACTCCATATATGGGCGATTAATCCCCGCCCTCGTGACTTATGAGACACAATTAAAAAGCGGGTCTATCCCTCCATTACCTCTAGTGAGATCATGCGTGAATATTGAGGCAGGCACAGAATATGGGCATTAATGATTAGGATGCAATAGACGTAATATTGGATGGGCAGGTGGGGAAACACAGAAGAAACACAGATCTCAAGAGAAATAAAGAAAGATGCACGATCCTGTACGACCTGATATTTACATAAGATATTATATAATTTGTTTTGCATTTGTTGTTTAATCAGTATGTTGTGAAATACAGCATCATTGTTACGACTTCACACATGCGATATCACATTACTTACGATAAATGTAGCTAACACACTCACACGCACGGAGACATGCAAGCATGCACATACGCAGCTGCGCATGCATAGACACTCGTACCCGCGCACGCACGCATACCACATGCGAATGACAGATGTTTGCATAGTTGTGTCGCCAGCATGATTATCCTACTGGCCCTAATTTTATCCAGACCTGGCCTTTCAAACATAACTGCATTTTGGCAATTGGAATCATCTGGTTATATTTAAATAAAAGTAAATAAAGTTATTATAACTTAATAAAAGCATAAAGATAAATTATTGCACAAACAATATCTGTTAAGGACTAAACGATTTCTATCACCGTTTACATTTGTTCAGTGTAAAGTGCATGCAATTTTCATTAGTCTGTGTTACACCATAGGCAGCAACAGCACCCTGTCAGATTAGTTACACAGTATTCAACAACCTAACTGTCCAGATTTCAGGAAATTGATAGTCAGCGCTTTCGGCAGAGGAATGCAAAACAAAGTGGATGGGTGTTAAGGGAAACAATATGTGAGAAAGAAGAAAATGAATGAGAGAAATGAACAGCGGCCAAGCAGCCTGCAAAATAGTCAAGTGAAAATACGTTGATGTTCTCTCCTTCCTGGACCCCTACCTGAATGACAGAAGGTAATCGTTGCTGTTTCGATAAATAAATTGCAATGTCCAACGAGCATTCTGGAAAATTCAGAGGTTCGCCGACCTGCTGTTTTCGCTGATCGTGACCTACGACCTCGATCTCTGACCTTTGACCTCGATCTCTGACCTTTTGAGATCTTGGCATTTGGTTTGACATATGTATGTATGTATGTATGTATTTTATTTTATTGACGCACTGGCAACGTGCGGCTTCAATTTCTATGCGCTAACCAGCCGACAGTCATGCACCCATTAGTTTAATTTGTTGATCACCATCTCCCAGTCAGGGGATCGAACTGCCATTCTGCAACTCCGCATAGCATCAGCAACCAGACATCTTTCCACTGGACCACCGCGCCATGACAAAAGTCAAGGTTTGGCCGACCAGCTTTCACATGTCTGATATACTGACACACTGACGATTCATATGGGACTATCTGTGGATGCACCTGCCACGATTCAATCCTAGGCTTTTACACCTATTGCACTCTGACTCCAGCACGGCTCTGGCAGTATATGTATTTTTATTTTATTGACGCACTGGCAACGTGCGGCTTCAATTTCTATGTGCTAACTTAGCCAACAGTCATGCACCCATTAGTTTAATTTGTTGATCACCATCTCCCGGTCGGGGGATCGAACCGCCATTCTGCAACTCCGCATAGCATCAGCAAGCAGGCATCTTTCCACTGGACCACCACGCCAAGACAAAAGTCAAGGTTTGGCAGACCAGCTTTCACATGTCTGATATACTGACACACGGACGATTCATATTGGACTATCTGTGGATGCACCTGCCACGATTCAATCCTAGGCTTTTATACCTATTGTACTCTGACTCCAGCACAGCTCTGGCAGTATATGTATTTTTATTTTATTGACGCACTGGCAACGTGCGGCTTCACTTTCTATGTGCTAACTTAGCCAACAGTCATGCACCCATTAGTTTAATTTGTTGATCACCATCTCCAGGTCGGGGGATCGAACCGCCATTCTGCAACTCCGCATAGCATGAGCAACCAGACATCTTTCCACTGGACCACCGCGCCAAGACAAAAGTCAAGGTTTGGCTGACCAACTTTCATATGTCTGATATACTGACACACTGACCATTCATATAGGACTATCTGTGGATGCACCTGCCACGATTCAATCCTAGGCTTTTACACCTATTGTACTCTGACTCCAGCCCGGCTCTGGTAGTCTATGTATTTTTATTTTTTTGACGCACTGGCAATGTGTGGCTTCAATTTATATGTGCTAACTTAGCCGACAGTCATGCACCCATTGGTTTAATTTGTTGATCACCACCTCCCGGTCGGGGGATTGAACCGCCAGTCTGCAACTCTGCATAGCATCAGCAACCAGACATCTTTCCACTGGACCATCGCACCAAGACAAAAGTCAAGGTTTGGCCGACCAGCTTTCACATTTCTGATATACTGACACACTGACGATTCATATGGGACTATCTGTGGATGCACCTGCCACGATTCAATCCTAGGCTTTTATACCTATTGTACTCTGACTCCAGCACGGCTCTGGCATTATATGTATTTTTATTTTATTGACGCACTGGCAACGTGCGGCTTCAATTTCTATGTGCTAACTTAGCCGACAGTCATGCACCCATTAGTTTAATTTGTTGATCACCATCTCCCGGTCGGGGGATTGAACCGCCACACTACAACTCCGCATAGCATCAGCAACCAGACATCTTTCCACTGGACCACCACGCAAGACAAAAGTCAAGGTTTGGCTGACCAGCTTTCACATGTCTGATATACTGACACACTGACGATTCATACGGGACTATCTGTGGATGCACCTGCTACGATTCAATCCTAGGCTTTTACACCTATTGTACTCTGACTCCAGCACGTCTCTGGCAGTATATGTATTTTAATTCTATTGACGCACTGGCAACGTGCGTCTTCAATTTCTATGTGCTAACTTAGCCAACAGTCATGCACCCATTAGTTTAATTTGTTGATCACCATCTCCCGGTCGGGGGATCGAACCGCCATTCTGCAACTCCGCATAGCATCAGTAACCAGACATCTTTCCACTGGACCACCGCGCCAAGACAAAAGTCAAGGTTTGGCCGACCAGCTTTCAGATGTCTGACATACTGACACACTGACGATTCATATGGGACTATCTGTGGATGCACCTGCCACGATTCAATCCTAGGCATTTACGCCTATTGTACTCGGACTCCAGCACGGCTCTGGCAGTATATGTATTTTTATTTTTTTGACGCACTGGCAATGTGTGGCTTCAATTTCCATGTGCTAACTTAGCCGACAGTCATGCACCCATTGGTTTAATTTGTTGATCACCACCTCCCGGTCGGGGGATTGAACCGCCAGTCTGCAACTCTGCATAGCATCAGCAACCAGACATCTTTCCACTGGACCATCGCACCAAGACAAAAGTCAAGGTTTGGCCGACCAGCTTTCACATTTCTGATATACTGACACACTGACGATTCATATGGAACTATCTGTGGATGCACCTGCCACGATTCAATCCTAGGCTTTTATACCTATTGTACTCTGACTCCAGCACGGCTCTGGCATTATATGTATTTTTATTTTATTGACGCACTGGCAACGTGCGGCTTCAATTTCTATGTGCTAACTTAGCCGACAGTCATGCACCCATTAGTTTAATTTGTTGATCACCATCTCCCGGTCGGGGGATTGAACCGCCACACCACAACTCCGCATAGCATCAGCAACCAGACATCTTTCCACTGGACCACCACGCAAGACAAAAGTCAAGGTTTGGCTGACCAGCTTTCACATGTCTGATATACTGACACACTGACGATTCATATGGGACTATCTGTGGATGCACCTGCCACGATTCAATCCTAGGCTTTTATACCTATTGTACTCTGACTCCAGCACGGCTCTGGCATTATATGTATTTTTATTTTATTGACGCACTGGCAACGTGCGGCTTCAATTTCTATGTGCTAACTTAGCCGACAGTCATGCACCCATTAGTTTAATTTGTTGATCACCATCTCCCGGTCGGGGGATTGAACCGCCACACTACAACTCCGCATAGCATCAGCAACCAGACATCTTTCCACTGGACCACCACGCAAGACAAAAGTCAAGGTTTGGCTGACCAGCTTTCACATGTCTGATATACTGACACACTGACGATTCATATGGGACTATCTGTGGATGCACCTGCTACGATTCAATCCTAGGCTTTTACACCTATTGTACTCTGACTCCAGCACAGCTCTGGCAGTATATGTATTTTAATTTTATTGACACACTGGCAACGTGTGGCTTCAATTTCTATGTGCTAACTTAGCCGACAGTCATGCCCCCATTAGTTTAATTTGTTGATCACCATCTCCCGGTCAGGGGATCGATCCGCCATTCTGCAACTCCGCATAGCATGAGCAACCAGACATCTTTCCACTGGACCACCGCGCCAAGACAAAAGTCATGGTTTGGGCGACCAGCTTTCACATGTCTGATATACCTACACACAGACGATTCATATGGGACTATCTGTGGATGCACCTGCCACGATTCAATCCTAGGCTTTTACACCTATTGTACTCTGACTCCAGCACATCTCTGGCAGTATATGTATTTTTATTTTATTGACGCACTGGCAACGTGCGGCTTCAATTTCTATGTGCTAACTTAGCTGACAGTCATGCACCCATTAGTTTAATTTGTTGATCACCATCTCCCGGTCGGAGGATCGAACCACCATTCTGCAACTCCGCATAGCATCAGCAACCAGACATCTTTCCACTAGACCACCACGCCAAGACAAAAGTCAAGGTTTGGCTGACCAACTTTCATATGTCTGATATACTGACACACTGACGATTCATATCGGACTATCTGTGGATGCACCTGCCATGATTCAATCCTAGGCTTTTACACCTATTGTATTCTGACTCCACCACGGCTCTGGCAGTATATGTATTTTTATTTTATTGATGCACTGGCAACGTGCCGCTTCAATTTCTATGTGCTAACTTAGCCGACAGTCATGCACCCATTAGTTTAATTTGTTGATCACCATCTCCCGGTCGCGGGATCGAACCGCCATTCTGCACCTCCACATAGCATCAGCAACCAGACATCTTTCCACTGGACCACCGCGCCAAGACAAAGGTCAAGGTGTGGCCGACCAGCTTTCACATGTCTGATATACTGACACACTGACGATTCATATGGGACTATCTGTGGATGCACCTGCCATGATTCTATCCTAGTTTTTTTACGCCTATTGTACTCTGACTTCAGCACGGCTCTGGCATATGTATGTATGTATGTATGTATATGATATTGTCAAACGCACCGTTTCCGAATTTTCAAAATTGGAAAAATTCGTGTTTATTTTATTCCTTGAGATTGTCATTTTGTTTTAGAGACGCCATATGGCCTAATTGTCACATAATGATAAATTACTGAGTGGTATTTTGAAAACCAATTTCAGTTTGGCTTTTACTAAGATGTCACGTAGATTCGAATTTTTCTTAAATGCAATTACTGGACGCTTGTTGAAAGGTTTTCTGAGATTGTCCTGTAATTTGTGATATTCATCTTTTAGGATTTTGGCAATTTCAACATTTTTCCGATTGTATGTAAGAGTAAATGGGATAATCTCCCTTTGATCTAAGAGGCCTGGGTCAGAATTTATGCCCCTAGGCCATTGTGTTTCTAATTGTTTAATCCATAACGATTCTCTTAGTTTTCTTTGTTTATCAGTTTCCTCTGTTGTGTCTGAAAGAGGTAGCTGTTCGATAGGCATAATTTCAAAGTCACGAGGGACTGAATAATCAGGAAGATTAAAATGTTCAGCCACATGTGTGTCTTCCTCTAGTCTAACATCTGAGAGGTGTCTGGTTGCACGCCATCTTAGTGGATTTTTCGTTTCGCCGACATACTGCTTTTGGCACAATTTGCATGAAATTAAGCAAATGACATTTTTAGAATCACAATCTAAATTTGACTGAATTTGAAATTTGCTTTTGTTTTGAAAGCTTGTGAATGTACTCTGGGAAGGAAGAAAATTATCCAATTTACACCTTTTCTTTTCGCATTTCCGAGATCCTCCACCTACAATCGGACGATTATGACCAATTTTGGTAGGCCGAGAATTTCTGGCATTATCCGGAATGAGTTCCAAATTACGCAGAGTTTCACACTTTATTTTATGTAGGAACCGAGAAGAGTACCCTCTCAGTCCCTTGAAAGTATGCGGTGCATGAAACGATTTCTTGTGCAGTAGTTGATGCGAGTCGGTTGGCTTAAAATAAACTTTGTAGTCTAAGTAACTAGTTGTTTCATACTTTATACCTTTGTATAAGGTTGCATCCAGGAAATCTATGGACATCTCCTCAATTTCAGCTTTTAGTTTGATATTCGAAATCATGATTATTCAGAATCGCTAAAAAAAATCGTTAAATGCTTCTCTAGTATGTTGCCAGATCATGAAAATGTCATCCAGGTACCTGCGGTAAATGAGCGTCTGATTTGGACACTTTTCGAGTGCTTCCTTTTCCCATTCTGCCATGTAAAGGTTAGCAAAACCTGGGCTGAAACACTTACCCATTGCACAGCCACAAATTTGTTGGAACATTTCACCAGCAAATTCAAAGTCATTGCCTTTCAGACTAAGCTCTAATAGAGCTATTACTTCTCTGTTGGGCCTGTTAGTGTCAGGGCAGTCGGCAAATGCTCTATGAATTGAATTTAGAGCCTTTTCGATGGCAATGTTTGTGTACATAGTATTGACGTCCATCGTAATTAAGAATGAGTTTGGAGGGACCGAGATCTTAGAGACCTGGGCTAGGAAGTCTTCAGTGTTTTTTAGCAAGCTAAAATGTCTATTTGCCCTGGTGGGGTCATTGGGTCTGTCCACGAGTCAACAGACTTGTGGATTTTAGGAAGAAGATAAAATGTGCGTGGTTTCGAATCATCTTTTGCACACAGGTATTTAAATTGCTTTTCAGTTATCGTCTTGTTATAAACCATTTTTTGGAGAAGTTCGCTAAATTTGCTACAGTTATTTTGCCAAAGTGGTTCATTTAGTTTTCGCTAATGCTTCAGATTACTAAGCTATCTATGCGCTTCTTTGATGTAGTTATCTTCATCCATTATTGCAGTAGCCGATCCTTTATCCGCAGTTTGATGACAATTTCATTTTTAGATAACCCTAATAGGGCCTGGCATTGCTCATAGAATAAATTTTGCTGATCGTTTGGAAATGTAGCATTTTCAATACGTTCAGAGTAAAGTTTTATACTCTCACCGATTGCTGGGTCAACACATTTTAAATTTGGAGCCCAGCTGGTTCTCCCAATGAAATTTGCAATATTACTATTGGAGTTTCGAAAAAAATCTGCCAATTTCACACGGTGATCAAATTCAGCGGTTTCAGTAAAGCCATTATCTAAATCTGCATCCAAACCTGTTTTAGGTGTTGGTGTTGGGATCAAAAGTCAAACCGAAATTAAGCATAGACTGTTTCACCTAATGCGGAGTCAGTTAAGTTTACAATATTACTACCCAGTCCCATTTCTGGGTGGTTGGTACCTTGACCCGAGTCTAGTTTAAATCAAGGGCCACACGCCAGTTATTATACATGTCATTCGCAGTCCTCTCAGTCCAATGAATATTGTCACGACCCACTTCGAATTATGTCGAAGGAAGATTGGGTATGACAATAATCTTGGACTCAGGGCACTTGACCTTGGTTGACGCGGCAGTACGATTAATTACTTCGAGTGCCTTCTTTTGCTGAAGGGTCGAAGTTGCAGAAAAATTTAGTTCAGTGAAGTCGATCATAGACTTGGAAAATTTCTTTCTTACCATGCTGAGTGAAAGTTTGTATTGTAGCGAGTGAATATATGGTAGCAAGTGAATGTATATATGGTAGCAAGTGAATGTATCTATGGCAACGCGTGAATGTATGTATGGTAGCAAGTGACTGCATGGTACTGAGTGAATGTACGTATTGTGGCGAGTGAATGTATGGCAGCAAGTGAATGTATGGTGTTTTGCGTGAATGTATGCATGGTAGCAAGTGAATATATGGTGCTGAGTGAATGTATGGTAGCAAGTGAATGTATCTATGGTAGCGAGTGAATGTATGAACGGTAGTGAGTGAATGTATACATGACAGCCAAGATACTCTGAGTCCCTACCAAACACACATTGGCTCTCTACCAAACATACACTGGTTCGCTACCAAACATACCTTGGCTCGCTACCTACCTTATATTGGCTTGATACCAACCATATATTGGCTCGCTACCAAACATACATTGGCTTGCGATCAAAACATACATTTGCTCACTACCTAACATACACGAGCTCGCTACCAAACAAACATTGACACACTACCTAACATACATTGGCTCGCTACCAAACAGACATTGGCTCGTGACCAAGACATACATTGGCTCGCTACCTAACATACCATGGCTCACTAGCAATTATACATTGGCTCGCTACCTAGCATACATTGCCTCAGTACCAAACACACATTGGCTCACTACCTAACATAAACTGGCTCGCTACCGAACATACATTGGTTCGATACCAAACAATATTGGCTCACTACCTAACATACACGAGCGCACCACCAAACAAACATTGACACACTACCTAACAAACATTGACTCGCTACCAAACAGACATTGGCTCGCGACCAAGACATACATTGGCTCGCTGCCTAACATACCATGGCTCACTAGCAATTATACATTGGCTCGCTACCTAGCATACATTGGCTCAGTACCAAACAAACATTGGCTCGCTACCTAATATAAACTGACTCGCTACCGAACATACACTGGCTCGCTATTTAGAATACACTGGCTTGCTACCATCAAACACATTGTCTCGCTACCTAATATACATAGGCTAGATACCAAACATACATTGGCTCGCTACCAACCATGCATTGGCTCGCTACCTAACATACCATGGCTCGCTACTATACATACATTGGCTCGCTACGTAACATACACTGGCTTGCTACCAAACATATACTGTCTCGCTACGCAGAATAATTGGCTTGCTACCAAACATACATTGGCTTGCTACTGTAGCTCGCGGGGGTACGTACTGGACCGGTAGTAGATTTCCGCCCATCGCAGCGCAAGTGCACGATGACCATGATGGCTGGTTAGCTGCAGATCTCGGGCTTGCAGATCCCGTATATCGTCTCTCCGAGAAATATAAAAGACCGACTTCTAGAGCAGGTGGAACACTGATGCTCCAGTGGGACCGTGCAACCATTGCCGCCAAGATTGAACCACATGGTCTCGTCCCAACTATTAGTATCACCAGTATGTCTTTCCATACTAATTTAGAGTAATTTGTAATTAAGACAGTAGAAATGTTAATATATACTATACAAACAAGATAATCGTTTGACAATAAATGAGCACACAGTACTACACAATATAGAGCTATCTGGTGTTTTTTCTACGTGGTGTCACCGTAGGTACCACACAGGTTCTTAAATCCGCGGCGGTATCCCTGCAAGAGAAGCATCCACAACGAAGTTACTAAGTAGCTTAATATAAGCTAATATACCCCTAACATACACGAAGAAAATATTGTTGTTGCGAGAGGAAAGTGCCTTGTGCGGGCCTCAATCACAGGAAAATGCATTCAACGCCGAAGTGGAGGAAAAGAGCTGGCAAAAAGTACGATGCAGGCTACTATGTTACTGAAATTAAGGCACTAACACATTTATAGCACGAGTCGACACATTCTCTGAAACTGGAGAGGTTTCCGCAGGCGATTTCTGCAGCTTGTTTCCGCAGGCTGGTCTCCACATGCAGACTCCTCCAGACAGGGTAGACACGGTACATACTCAGGACTGTGAAACAAAGCAGTAAAGAAATGTCTATTAGATAGTCTTAGTAACTAGCATACAATTTATATGGAAGTGAGAAAGTTATCCGTTCAGCGACGTAAGTAATAAAGTTGAGGTGTGCCCATTAACAGAGAGGCCGGTATATAATATTCGGCAGTTACATAAATTGGCACATGGTGTGGGATGAGTCGCATAGCTCTTGCGGCACCCCCATAAAAGTTCCACCAGACTGTGGTCAAAAGGTTAATTAAAACACACACACACGACATGCAGTGTGGAGATTGAAGTCCACTTTTCAGCGTGGTTGTCAGATCCAGTGAGTCATCCACCAAGAATCACCATGGCTCTACATTCCGGATGGCCGCCGGGGAGCATCCAAAATTCTGTAATGTGGAAAGCCCGAGAATTTCTATCCAGTGCGGGTGAGCTGAAAGCTGTTTGGAACCACGGTGATGTGCTGTATCTTCCGTCGGTGTTCTGGTTCACTCGTCAAGTCCTGCACTTCCAGCCAGTCCTCCAGATGGGTTGGTCTCCACGCTGACGATACTCCTGATTCTCGATTTTTTACCCCTTTTATACTACTCGAGACGTCAGAGGCAGATGCCTCAGCCAATCAGCGGCCGCGCAATAGCTAAGCAGTGTACAGCTAGATCAGTAACGTGTTTACCACGTTCTAGAACATTCTAGATCTATTTATGCATACACGCGATTACGACGTCAAAAGCAATATTTTGAAGATAATTTAAGAAGCTTTTCGCAGATAACTCAGCCAATTCAGGGCTGATTTTGAAATGGTTAACAGTTCTAGAAAGCTCGTTTTATTATGGTCCTAATCCCTACCAAAGACAACGAGAATACCCTAAGTAAAGGTTTTTACGAGTACCAACTCGGTACGCTATAGGCATGCACTCACTTCCAATTCCAATACGTGTTGTCAGTGAAGCGCTGACGCACACGCATGCGCACCACGCACTTTATCAGACTTAGCCGATTTTAATGAAAACCTCTCTTATAGGGCTTATGTATGCATACTATTCTACCCAGGGGGCGTGATTGGAGCGAATCCGGAGTGGCCGTTCCATACCCAGCTTTGCTGCGATGGCAGGTACCCATCCAGTCGGGCCGTGCTACACCACCCGCTCCTAGTTTGACACCTGTGGCAAACGATCACGAATTGCGGATCGAATGCATGGGAGTGTGCTAGGCAGGAAATATAGACTTCCCGAGTAGGCGTGTAGCCGAGAGGAGAGTGATGCAAAAGATGCGTGTTCATAAGAAAGACACCATAGGGTGCGAAAGAGTTTGGAGGCATACCATTGATTTTAATTTTTTACTTGGAATGAGCGTGATGATGTCAGCGGAAATTGCTCTGACCCAGCCCTCTCGCCTCTTCCATCTTGCTGTGGTAGATGCACGTTTTGGGCAGCCCTTGTGTTTAGAGCCTTTGATCCAATTTACTGGAAAAGGAAGTGAAAGTCACGTGGTTTCGTGTTGTGAAAGCACGTGGTTGATCAGAAACTTAGGCAATATTTACGTAATGGCCGAGTATTGATACTGCTGATTATATGTTGTTGATGTGAAGGACGGAAATATATATTTTAAAATCTGTTCCTTGAAACAGCGTCCTTGTATGTCGAAGTTTTGATGCCGCTTCATCGGCCCGTGTGTTAATGATCTGTACGCAAGGTAGAACGATGGTGCTCTTAATCAAAATTAGGACAATATAGCTGCCCATAATTATTGTCTGGTTTAAACAGCTCCATGTTTTGCGGAAATTAAGTATACTAATTCTGACAAGCTGGACTGTGTTTTGCGGATGGGCGGACTGCCAAGCATCCTCCTCTGTGGGTAGGACTAGTCCCATCCCTTGACAGACCAAACTTAATTTATTATACTACAGCTCGGAAAATGCGTGCATCAGTTTATAATTACATTCCGTCGTATGGAGATGGTGAATACAGTCAACCTGATTCTCTATGTTTCTGTCATGTTAATGATTTTCATCAATACGCGTGACTGCGTATCTGCAGATGACTCTTGTGCTGACGTTTTCATTACCGTGGGCGGGCAGGTGTGTTTGGTCGGGCGCGTGTGGTTAGGGTTGCCCACTGGAAAGGAGACTTGGTCATCTCCCATTACACGACAGTTGGTACTCTGTCATAGTTTTTAAGTACTTGGAAAATACGAGCCAAGAGGCTGCTGAACAGGCTGCTTCCCTGCCTACCAGCTGTGGAGGGGTTGGTTGCTGCAGTGTGGGATGCCACCTCCTCTGTAACAGCAGACTCTCTTAATCTGAAAAGTGATGGTCTACAAACGACGAGTGGAGTGTGAAGTGGACAGGATGTATGATGTCCGAACTTGGTGCATAGACAATGGACGCGAGTTGGATCCGGGGTGGTGGTGCGACTGAAGATGGGGTCGCCGGTTGAGGGTGGGATTGGTCTCGCGATTTGAGGACTTGGATGGGTACACCGAGTTGTGCGGTTTTGCTGTTCTGGACAAGCCAAGGCCTCAGCTGGCCTCTTCACTTCCATGCTATTCACTACATATTCCACCCAATAAGAAGCATGGCCCATGGCAGCTTCAGTTTCCGCTTGTGGTAACGCTATAATGGCGGGTATAGCATGAAGTGGGTGGGAGTGGGAAGAGGTCGGTGGAACAACTTTTCCGTCCTTCCCCTTGGACAAAACAAACGATGAGGTCTTCAGATACGACTTCCCAGATCTTTTATACCTGCTCTGATAAGAGAGAGGGCGAGTACGTATCTCGTCATTGTCCTCAGCATTAGTTAATTGTTCTCTGGACTTCTGGCTTGGTAGAAGACGGGTCGAACTGGCACTGCAGTGCTCTGAACTGATGTCAGGAATACTTGTTTCCACAGAGACATATGTCTGGGTACCGGTGTCACGTGAAATGTGACCAGATCTCTGGCGCTGGGTCGTCACGGACACAAGTTTTATGTCGATCGAAGTGGATGACTGAGGTCAGGCCATCCGAAGTGCGGATACGGTAGGTCACGTCCATTGTCTTACCTACAACCACATAGTGGCCTTTCCACTGGTAACTCAGTTTACTCGGCACATTTGCAGAATGTTGCAAATTGTGTACCCAAACCATTCTTCCTGCTTCATATGGGTCTCCATGCACCCGCCGGTTGTGCCATGTTTTCTGACGCCAGTGTGCAGTGGATAAAGTTGCTTTCACTAGCTCATGGGTCTGTTCTATCCACTGCTGCATGAGCTCCGCATAGAGATGGTGAATTTTTCTCCCCCGGAAACCTGGGCATGGCCAGATCCAGTGGCAAGGCTAATTCATGACATAGCATTAACCACGCAAGGGTATAACCCGTGCTGGAATGTACTGAAGTGTGGTATGACATGAGCACATATGGGAGTCATAGATCCCAATCTCTACAATCAAGGCATGTTTCCTTCATCAACATTTCCGCCAGTGTACTGTTGAATCTTTCGACCATACCATCACTGCACGGATGATATGGAGTAGTTCTTATTTTGATGATTTGAAACAATTTGCAGAGCTCAGAGATCAGCCGGTTCTCAAAATTACTCCCTTGATCAGAGTGCAGCTCATAGGGCATTCTGAACTGGCAGAACACATTACTTGCCAGGACCTCTGCTACTGTGGATGCCTCTTGGTCCGGCAAAGCAAATGCTTCTACCCACTCCATAAAATAATCTTGCAATATGAGGATGTACTTATTTCCTTCATCCATTCAAGGGTCTGAGCACACCAATAACCACTCGCTGCCACGGTGCACCAACAATTTTAACTTGTAACGGTGCGGGATGGTGCTGGCCAACAGTGCGTCTTTGACATGGGACACATTTGGCGACCCATGCCTTCACACTATGGCGAATTCTGATCCACTGGAATCTCTGTTTTATCCTAGTTAATGGCCGCTCAACAGCTAGATGACCTGCGTTATCGTGTAGGTGTTGAAGAATGTCGTTCCGGTAATGCTCGGGGATCACAATGTAGTTATTAGTGTAGAGAAAGTTTTCTTGCATATGGCATTCTCCAAACACTGGTAGTAGTATTATGCTGTTGCGGATAATGGTGTATCAGATTCCTCGGGAGGATGTACCCCCTCCTGGATCCATGCATATATATTTCATGTCTGCGCATCTGTTGCTTGTTCACATCAGAGTCCAGGATGAAATCGAGGTTATGGTTAGGATGAGTGAGAATTGGAGCGGTCGTCAAGAGTTCCTCCAATGGCCTGAAGGAACCTTCACACTCACTAGTCCACTCGAATGGTCGATCTTTTTCAGTGATCTCGAAGAGGGGTGATGCAATCTCACTGAAATGACGGATGTATCAGCGATAGTACTGACAGAGACCAAGGAAGCTCCGAGTTTCTGTGACAGACTCACTGAATCTTGAAAGCCTGGTGTCTAAATTAGATAGTGTTTGCTCAAACGAGCGGTCAAAGACGATTACATCGTCAATGTAACACGGACAGATTTCCCATTGTAGGGTAGTTAAGACCTGCTCAATGAGGTGCACGAAAGTTCCAGGAGCATTGCACAAACCATAGGGCATCTTGCGGAACTGAAAAAGACCATTTCGGTTGACGCTAAGATCATTAAGGCAGCGGTAGTCTATACAAAACCACAAAGATCTGTCCTTTTTGCCTGCTAGTGCTATGGGACTGGCCCAGGCAGATGCTGATGGCTCAATTAATCTGGTCCGCAACATGTCCTCTACCTGTTGGTGTGTCTCCACTTCCTTATGAATGGGGAGACGTCGAACGGGCTGAAGGACGGGTCTGTTGTTTCCAGTGTCGATGGATTGTCGTACTAGATGAGTCTCTCCGAGGTCCATGTCTCCTGCCAAGAAACTATCGTGATATTTATGAAGTAATTTCCGTACTTGTTGTTTTTGGGATTGCATCAATATTACTGTGGCACGCAAATATAGGTCATGTAAGTGTTCTGCCAAATCATCAGAAGCTGTTGCTGGTGTGATTGCGGGTGGGGATGTTTCCAGTGATATCACATCCACCAAATGGCCACAACGGACTACTGATTCGAGTGTTTTTGGATATGCAGTGCCGTTGAATACACGGAATGGGATATGTTCCTTGTTGGTGGTGTCCATGATTATGTGGGGACTGGCGCATTGTGAGGCAATCATGTATTCAGGGTCAGGTTCCAGCATAGCAGTGTGAGTGTTGTTTCCTAATTGTGGTGCAGTGGCCCACAAGATCCTTTCTTGACCCGGCTCAACTGTGACGGTTGTTGCTAATATTACCAGACACATATCATATAGTGATGATTCCGGTCCAAGGCGTATCCGTCGGCCGTGTATGCCTAGTTCCTGTTGTCTGAAATGTATGATGGCTTCGCTGGCACTGTGGAAGTCAGAACCAAGCAGGGCATCGTTTTGAATAGAGGCGATAACAAATTGTTGAATGAATTGCATCTCCTCGATCTGTATTATGAGGTTTACTACTCCAGCCATGGGAACATCGGCTGCCGTAGCTGTTTGCCAAAATTTGTTTGTAGGCTTAAGGGATGGCTTCTTATGAGGAGGGATGCTCTCATACAAGCGCTTGTTAAAACAGAGATTGAAGCTCCAGTGTCCACAGTGGCACTGGCGGAAATTCCGCTAACCAGACAGGCACACTTATATATCACCCCGCGGTGAGCCTGTGGAAGAGTTTCCAATGATACCATTTGCAGAAGCGCTGGTGGTGCAGTATCATTCTGTATATAGCAGGCTTGTTTCTGGATAGCTTCTGTGAATGCAATTGGTGTTTGAGTGTGGAAAGGGGCAACTCGTCGTCGTCGCTGCTGCTGTGATTGCTTAGGTGATGACGATGTCAGGGTAGCAATGGTGGTGGTGTTGTTGCGGATTCTGTGTAAGCAGTATTGGTGTATTCCGTAGTGCAGATGGGATTCGCACGTTTGCGGATGAGGGCTACCTGTGCGAACCACTTTTTACAATGCATCATGGGATGTTTAGTTGATGCGCAGAAGAAACAGCGGTGGCATGTTGCTTTCACTTTCTTCGTACGATGTTTCTTTTTGCGGATCCATGGTGCCAATTGAATGCTTCCTTCGGGATCACTACTGGTGCTAGAGGTTGTTGGTGAAGCTGTAAGCGGTTGTGAGTTGCATACCACCAAAGGACACTGGGTGTTAAGTACCTTGGTGGGGGGGGGGCGTGGTGCATGCAGAAACGTTGTTTCAGTGGAGGTGCTACAACCTACCACTGCCGTTTTACATACGAAAGAAGGTTGAGTAGAGGCGGAAAGTGTGGGGTCACTCTTTCCGCAAGGGGGAGATGACAGTGCTGCAGATGCGGTGCACGTCGTGGCCACCATCATAGAAGAAGCCGGGTGCAGGTGGGTGCATGGTGTAGTAGGAGTGTGTTGACGAGTAGAAATGGCCGCCTGACATTGTGGTTCAGGGGCTGCAGTTGAGCCGGGTTGTGGAAATGGGTACTGAAGCGACTCCGTAATCAGTGCCCATGCTAGTTTGACGGATTTTCAAGCTGTAAGGTACGTCGGTCAGCAGTTGGAGATGTAGTGGGGGGTCTGTTTCGACATCCCTCCTTCCAGTAGCTCGGCTGACCACATCCAAAGCACACGTTTGGTGGCGGTGCTGAAGCTACGGTGGATTGTGGTCTAGTCATGGACTGTGTTGCTACTGTAGTGCTGAGTGTTGTCACGAGATTGGTGAGTGCTGAGATTTGTTTCGTAATGTCTTCTAATCTTTCGTGCATGGAAAAAGATTCGGCCTACTGCTTTTATTGTGCTGGTTCCCGCATCCTTGGACGTTGTTGTGGCCCCAATGCTGGGATTGACCCACACTCTCTTCCTCTAGATGCGTGATTTTGACTGGTTTGTTCCTGCTGCACGTGTTGTTCATTTGCTGATACGGTGGTGGTGGTGGTTGATTCGGTGTTAGTGGCGACATTCACATCATTTACCACAGTGATTGGGTGTAGTTGGTGGCGATTACTTTTCTCTCATTCTAAGAAATTCAAAATCCGAACCGCGGTAGCCATAAGTTGTTGCAGGCTGTCATGCTTCATGAGAAATAGTTTTTCTTTTAGCATGGGTTCTCCGCTCAATGCGTTGATGAAAGTGTTTAGATGTAAGTGGGTTATGCCATCGAGATTTGTGCTGGGGTATGCATGGGTATCTAAACAACGAATGCGGCTTGCTAGCTCCGGTAGCGTTTCCTCTGGGCATCGACGTAGATTTTTTAGTTGGAGCCAACTTGTTTCCCTGAGGGCTGTCACCGAATCTTTCCGACAACGCGTTTTCCAGTTTGGTGTAGGATCGAGTATAGTCTGTGCCTAAGTCTGCCAGAATTGGCAGAGCTGTTCCGGACAACTTTTAGGCTAAATACTCTCCCATCTGACGATTGCTCCACCAGTTTGCCCTACTTATTATTTCAAATTGTTCTTTATAATTGGCCCAATCAGTCTCCCTACTTCGGGGGGTGGGGTGGGGAGAGAATGATCCGGCAATGACCTCGTGGAGAAGAGATTGGAGCGAAGCCCGGTGGTGGTGCTAGCGAGACTGATGAGAATGCAGATTCTGGTCAGCGTGTGTGTAGTGGTGGTGGTGGTGGTAGTGGTGGTAGTGGTGGTGGTGGTGGTGGTGGTTGTGGTGGTGGTGTTTCCGGTCGATGACCCTGTCGATGCTGACGCATCCATGGAGATTCTCGTTGATGATGTGTTGCATGTTACATTGGTTCTGTGGAATACCGCCCTGATGCGGGTTCATAGACAGGTGTAGGTCTATAGACTGGTGGAGGCGTGCTATGCTATATAGATGACGCAGACGTTCCTGATGCTGAGACAGATGTTCCTCGTATGGAGGCAGTGCAGGTGACTGACAGGGAAGGTGAGTGCGGTGTGGATGTCTTCTGATATATTGCTGAAATAATGCGGTCATGTTGGATAATAAGGTGTGGACGCGTGAAAGGGAGGAGATACGCGATATGGTATATGAGCATCTGACCACTGGTCATCTATTGATGACGTAGGCGAACATAATGGTCGTGAAGGTTGTGGTTGCCCCCATGGGGGTCTTTGTCATGGTTGTCCGCGATCCGGCGTAGATGATGGTGGCCTATCATAGAAATCCAATAGAGTGATGGATTGAGTTCCCGCCTGTGAGGCATCGCAAAATGTCCCCTCGCTGATCAGTGAGAACTCGTGTTGAGGCAGTGCTGGTCATTCCACACCAGGGAAATTGACGACATTGTAGGAGCCTGAAACGTGCATGCATTGAGTGTAGGCGTGGGTTCGCTTCTTGTTCGGGCCCCACATTGGGCACTACATGCAGCTCACAGTGGTATGTACTGGTCCGCTAGTAGATTTCCGCCCATTGCACCGCAAGTGCATGATGACCGGGATGGCTGGTTATCTGAGGATCTTTGTGTTGCAGATCCCATATGACGTCTCTCAGAGAAATACAAAGACCGACTTCTAGAGCCGGTGGAACACTGATGTTCCAGTGGGGCTGTGCAACCATTGCCGCCAAGATTGAACCACATGGTCTCATCCCAACTATTAGTATCATTGGTATGTCTATCCATACTAATTTGGAGTTATGGAATAATTTGTAATTAAAACAGTAGAAATGTTAATATATACTATACAAACAAGATAATCGTTTGACAGTAAATGAGCACACAATAATACACAATATATGTGTAACAGGTGTTCTAACAGGTGTTCTTTCTATGTGGTGTCGCCGGAGGTACCACACAGGTTCTTCAATCCGCAGAGGTATCCCCACATGAGAAGCCTCCGCAACGAAGTCACTAAATAGCTTAATATAAGCTAATATACTCCTAACATACACAAAGAAAATATTGCTGTTGCGAGAGGAAAGTTCCTTGTGCGGGCCACCATCACAGGAAAATGCCTTCGACACCAAGGCAAAGGAAAAGAGCTGGAAAAAAGGGCCACTCTTTTGTTCAACAGAAAATGTTGAGTACTGAAAAACCTAGTGAAGCTACTGTTAACGTGCTGCACACTGGTTTACGTGAAGACGGGATGACGATTTCCGAAGAATTCCTAGGTCACCATCCTATGTAGTTTCCAAAGATACTGTAGTGGTAGATGCCACTTTATTTATGCGGGCCTTCTGCTACAGTCTAACTTATCAATTAATTATTAGAGACGGCTACTAGCTTTGGCCTCAAGTGGCAGGAATTCCTACCTATCTTTGGATACAGTTATCCAATGGGCGAAGATGCTTAGCTTCCCATATGTCACTTTCGAAAACATCTACCTTCAAGGACAGCATGCACACTTGTTACGACACAAAGCATCCGAATTCAATGAAAATCTGGCTGTCTTGCTCCGCAACCAGATATAACATCACCTGGACAATGGCTACGTTTCACACAAGCATGTTTGATTACTAACATGTCTCTTTATGGCGGGGTGGAGAGATGGATATCCATCGCGAGCATCCTTCCCGTGAGGACATGACGAACTCCAACGCTTCATCCAGACACGCCAACGAATTGGATAGTGATCTGCATCTCGTTCATCACCGCGTGCTACGGATATAACAGTTGACCTGTCGTTAGGGTTAAATTCCAATATGCCCAAATATGCACTGTGGGCCGGTAAATAAACTAACTAACTCACATTTATAGCTATATGTGTTCACAGTGCTTCCTTCTTTGGCAGGGTTATCTATCTAACAAGTATCCGAAGATATAGGGGGTGGGTGATGTATGTAAATCAGCACTTTGACCATCACCGCGCAGAAACCTCCGATAGTTTCCCAGGGTCGGATCCGATCAACGTGCTGATAGGTAATCCAGATATTTAGAAAGCCATGCGGCTGGTGGATCGTGGAAAGAGACAATAACTTAATATATATGAGACCTTATAGGTAATTGGCCAATTCTATACAACATTGCCGCAGTGCAGGGCTACATTACCGCAACAACCGGAAAAGAGGCGTACACTATATGTCTCCTAAAGAAGAAATTATCCCTAACCAATTTAACCTATCCTATCGAGCTGAATAGTAAGGGTAGTCAGTCACATGCTGGTCTCAAACAATTAGAGCACGGTCAGCGACCTCAGTGTAAAATTGATGATGGCAGGAATAAGTGATGCGGATATAAATGTTGCTGTATAGTATTTCCTAGCGTACTGCGGTCCAAAGTTTTCTACAATTACACCAAACATATTAACTGGATGGCTATCTGCCATATACAACTAACCAATGCAATAAGTAGATTACAATTAAATTAAGTAACTATGTACCATAGACTGATAAACTTAGAAGGTGCGTCTAGTTGAAAGCACCACAGTAAACAAGGATACTATTCACAGTAATAAAGAAATTAATAATTGCGGTCCTGAGACCGGAAAGGTACCTATTTGTCATCAGTACCAAATACAGAAATAATAATTAAATGTGCAATAGTAATTACTTGAGTACCTAATGGTCATCATTACGGAACAGGCTACCATGTTACTGAAATTAAGGCGCTAACACATTCATAGCGCGAGTCGACACATTCTCTGAAGCTGGAGAGATTTTCGCAGGCGATTTCCGCAGCTTGTTCCCACAGGCTGGTCTCCACAAGCAGACTCCTCCAGACAGGGTAGACACGGTACATACTCAGGACTGTGAAACAAAGCAGTAAAGAAATGTCTATTAGATAGTCTTAGTAACTAGTATGCAATTTATATGGAAGTGAGAAAGTTATCCGTCCGGCGGCGGAAGTAATAAGGTTGAGGTGTGCCCATTAACACAGAGGGCAGTTTATAATATTCGGCAGTTACTTAAATTGGCACACGGTGCGAGATGCGTCGCATAGCTCTTGCGGCGCCCCCAGAAAAGTTCCACCAGACTATGGTCAAAAAGTTAATTAAAACACACACATGACATGCAGCGCGGAGATTGAAGTCCACATTTCAGCGTGGTTGGCAGATCCGGCGAGTCATCCAGCAAGAATCACCATACCTCTACATTCCATAGAATTACATCCCTGGCCCGCACGGCCCTATCCGCAGATGTGTTTAATTATTTTGCTCCTGGATGGCCGTCCAGGAGCATCCAAAATTCCGTAATGTGGAAAGTCCGAGAGCCGCTATCCGGTGCGGATGAGCCTTTTGGAACCACGGTGATGTGCTGTATATTCTGTCGGTGTTCCGGCTCACTCGTCAAGTCCCGCACTTCCAGCCATTCCTTCAGGCGGGTTGGTGTCCACACCAACGATGCCCCTGATTCTCGATTTTTCACCACTTTTATACTACTCGTGACGTTGGAGGCAGATACCTAAGCCAATCAGCGGCCGAGCACTAACCAATCAGCGTGCAGCTATATCAGTGACGTATTAACCACGTTCTAGAACATTCTAGATCTATTTATGCATACACGCGATTATGACTTCAAAAGCAATATTTTAAAGATAATTTAAGGGGGTTTCGCGGATAACTCAGCCATTTCTGGGCCATTTTTAAAACGGTTAACAGTTCTAGAAAGCTCGTTTTATTCTGATCCTAAGTAATACCAAGAGCAACGGGAAAGGATTAAGTAAAGGTTTTTACGAGCACCAACACGGTCCACTATAGGCATGCACTCGCTTCCAATTCCGTGATGTGTTGTTAGCAAAGCTCTGACGTGCGCGCATGCGCACCACGTGCTTTATCAGACCTAGCCAATTTTAACAAAAACCTCTCTTATAGGGCTTATCTATGCATACTATCCTACCCAGGGGGGCGTGCTTGGAGCGAATCCGAAGTGGCCGTTCCGTACCCAGCTTTGCTGGGACAGCCGGTACCTATCCCGTCAATCTGTGCTACACCACCTAACATACATTCGCTCGCTACTATACATACATTGACTCGCTACCTAACATACACTGGCTCGCTACCAACATACACCGGCTCACTACTCAAAATACACTGGCTTACTACCAAACGTACATTGGCTTACGACCAAAACATACATCTGCTCACTACATAACATACCATGGCTCACTGCCAAACATACCTTGGCTCGCTACATAACATACATTGGCTCAGTACCAAACCAACATTGGCTCGCTACCTAACATACTCTGGCTCACTACCAAACATACACTGGCTCGCTACCTTGAATACACTGGCCTGCTACCAAGCATACATTGGCTCGATACCTAACATACATTTGCCCGTTAGCAAACATGCTTTGCCTCACTACCAAACATACCTTGGCTCGCTACCTAACATACATTGGGGCAGTACCAAACAACATTGGCTCACTACCTAACATACACTAGCTCACTACCAAACAAACATCGACACGCTACCTAACATACATTGGCTCGCTACCAAACATACATTGACTCGCTACCTAACATCCATTGGCTTGCTCCAAAACGTGCATTGGCTTTGGCTTACTACCAAACATACATTGGCTCACTACAAAACATACACTGGCTCGCTACTAAACATATATTGGCTCACTACAAAACATACACCGGCTCGCTACCAAACATACATTGGCTCACTACCTAACTTACATTGGTCCAGTACCAAACAAGATTGGCTCACTACCTAACATACACAAGTTCGCTAACAAACATATATTGACTCGCTACCTAACATACATTGGCTCACTACCAAACATACACTGGCTCACTACCTAGAATACACTGGCTTACTACCAAAGCTACTTTGGCTCGCTATCGAACATACATTGGCTCATTACCAAACATGCATTGCCTCACTACCAAACATACCTTGGCTCGCTACCTAACATACATTGGCTCTGTACCAAGCAACATTGGCTCACGTCCTAACATACACTAGCTCGCTACCAAATAAGCATTGACTCGCTACCTAACATACATTGGCTCAGTACCAAACAAACATTGGCTCGCTACCTAACATACTCTGGCTCACTACCAAACAACCACCGGCTCGCTGCCTAGAATACATTGGCTTGCTACTAAGCATACATGGGCTCACTACCTAACATACATTGGCTCATTAGCAAACATGCTTTGTCTCGCTACCAAACATACCTTGGCTCGCTACCTAACATACATTGGCTCAGTACCAAACAAGATTGGCTCAATACCTAACATACACTAGCTTGCCACCAAACAAACATTGACATGCTGCCTAACATACATTGGCTTGCTACCAAACATACATTGGCTCGCTACCTAACATCCATTGGCTCACTACAAAACAACAGTAGGTTGGCTCGCTACCAAACATACATTGGCTCACTACCAAACATGCATTGCCTCGCTACCAAACATACCTTGGCTCGCTACCCAACATACATTGGCTCTGTACCAAGCAACATTGGCTCACTACCTAACATACACTAGCTCGCTACAAACCAAGCATTGACTCGCTACCTAACATATATTGGCTCACTACCAACCATACACTGGCTCACTACTTAGACTACACTGGCTTACTACGAAAGATACATTGGCTCGCTATCCATCATACAGTGGCTCATTACCAAACATGCATTGCCTCGCTACCAAAAATACCTTGGCTCGCTACCTAACATACTCTGGCTCACTACCAAACATACACCGGCTCGCTGCCTAGAATACATTGGCTTGCTACTAAGCATACATGGGCTCACTACCTAACATGCATTGGCCCATTAGCAAACATGCTTTGTCTCGCTACCAAAAATACCTTGGCTCGCTACCAAAAATACCTTGGCTCGCTACTTAACATACATTGGCTCTGTACAAAGCAACATTGGCTCACTACCTAACATACACCAGCTCGCTACCAAACAAGTATTGACTCGCTACCTAACACACATTGGCTCGCTATCAAACATAGATTGGCTCGCTACCAAACATACATTGGCTCACTATCTAACATACATTGGCTCATTACCAAACATGCATTGCCTCGCTACCAAACATAGCTTGGGTCGTTACCTAACAAACATTGGCTCTGTACCAAGCAACATTGGCTCACTACCTAAGATACGCTAACTCGCTACCAAACAAGCATTGACTCGCTACCTAACATACAATGGCTCAGTACCAAACAAACATTGGGTCGCTACCTAACATACTCTGGCTCACGACCAAACATACACTGGCTCGCTGCCTAGAATACACTGGCTTGCTACCAAGCATACATTGGCCCACTACCTAACATGCATTGGCCCATTAGCAACCATGCTTTGCCTCGCTACTAATCATACCTTGGCTCGCTACCTAACATACATTGGCTCGGTACCAAACAACACTGGCTCAATACCTAACATACACTAGCTCGCTACCAAACAAACATTGACACGCTGCCTAACATATATTGGCTTGCTACCAAACAGACATTGGCTCTCTACCTAACATCCATTGGCTCACTCCAAAACATGCATTGGCTTTGGCTTGCTACCAAACATACATTGGCTCACTACAAAACATACACTGGCTCGCTACCAAACATACATTGGCTCACTACCAAACATGCATTGCCTCGCTACCAAACATACCTTAGCTCGCTACCTAACATACATTGTCTCTGTACCAAGCAACATTCGCTCACTACCTAACATACACTAGCTCGCTACCAACCAAGCATTGACCCGCTACCTAACATACATTGGCTCACTACCAACCATACACTGGCTCACTACTAAACATACATTGGCTCACTATCTAACAACCATTGGCTCATTACCAAACATGCATTGCCTCGCTACCAAACATACCTTGGCTCGCTACCTAACATACATTGGCTCTGTACAAAGCAACATTGGCTCACTACCTAACATACACCAGCTCGCTACCAAACAAGCATTGCCTCCCTACCTAACACACATTGGCTCGCTACCAACCATAGATTGGCTCGCTACCAAACATACATTGGCTCACTATCTAACAACCATTGGCTCATTACCAAACATGCATTGCCTCGCTACCAAACATACCTTGGATCGCTACCTAACATACATTGGCTCTGTACAAAGCAACATTGGCTCACTACCTAACATACACCAGCTCGCTACCAAACAAGCCTTGACTCCCTACCTAACACACATTGGCTCGCTACCAACCATAGATTGGCTCGCTACCAAACATACATTGGCTCACTATCTAATAACCATTGGCTCATTACCAAACATGCATTGCCTCGCTACCAAACATAGTTTGGGTCACTACCTAACATACATTGGCTCTGTACCAAGCAACATTGGCTCACTACCCAAGATGCACTAGCTCGCTACCAAACAAGCATTGACTCGCTACCTAACATACAATGTCTCAGTACCAAACAAACATTGGCTCGCTACCTAACATACTCTGGCTCACTACCAAACACACACTGTCTCGCTGCCTAGAATACACTGGCTTGCTACCAAGCATACATTGGCTCACTACCTAACATACATTGGCCCATTAGCAAACATGCTTTGCCTCGCTACCAAACATACCTTGGCTCGCTACGTAACATACATTGGCTTGGTACCAAACAACATTCGCTCACTACCTAACATACACTAGCTCGCTACCAAACAAGCATTGACTCGCTACCTAACACACATTGGCTCGCTATCAAACATAGATTGGCTCGCTACCAAACATACATTGGCTCGCTACCTAACATACATTGGCTTTGGCTTGCTACTAAACATGCATTCGATCGCTGCCTAAGATATATTGCCTCGCTACCAAACATACCTTGGCTCGCTACATAACATACATTGGCTCGGTACCAAACAACATTGGCTCAATACCTAACATACACTGGCTCACTACCAAACAAACATTGACACGCTACCTAACATACATTGGCTCACTTCAAAACATACAATGGCTTTGGCTTTCTACCAAACATACATTGGCTCGCTACCTAACATATATTGCCTTTCTACCAAACATACATTGACTCGCTACCTAACATACATTGGCTCACTTCAAAACATACATTGGCTTTGGCTTTCTACCAAACATTCATTGGCTCCCTACGTAACATATCTTGCCATGCTACCAAACATACATTGGCTCGCTACCTAACAAACATTGGCTCATTACCAAACATGCATTGTCTCGCTACCAAACATAGCTTGGGTCGTTACCTAACAACCATTGGCTCTGTACCAAGCAACATTGGCTCACTACCTAACATACAATGGCTCAGTACCAAACAAACATTGGCTCGCTACCTAACATACTCTGGCTCACTACCAAACATACACTGGCTCGCTGCCTAGAATACACTGGCTTGCTACCAAGCATACATTGGCTCACTACCTAACATGCATTGGCCCATTAGCAAACATGCTTTGCCTCGCTACCAAACATACCTTGGCTCGCTACGTAACATACGTTGGCTTGGTACCAAACAACATTGGCTCACTACCTAACATACACTAGCTCGCTACCAAACAAGCATTGACTCGCTACCTAACACACATTGGCTCACTATCAAACATACATTGGCTCGCTACCTAACATACATTGGCTTTGGCTTGCTACCAAACATGCATTCGATCGCTGCCTAAGATATATTGCCTCGCTACCAAACATACCTTGGCTCGCTACATAACATACATTGGCTCGGTACCAAACAACATTGGCTCAATACCTAACATACACTGGCTCACTACCAAACAAACATTGACACGCTACCTAACATACATTGGCTCACTTCAAAACATACAATGGCTTTGGCTTTCTACCAAACATACATTGGCTCGCTACCTAACATATATTGCCTTGCTACCAAACATACATTGACTCGCTACCTAACATACATTGGCTCACTTCAAAACATACATTGGCTTTGGCTTTCTACCAAACATTCATTGGCTCCCTACGTAACATATCTTGCCATGCTACCAAACATACATTGGCTCGCTACCTAACAAACATTGGCTCATTACCAAACATGCATTGCCTCGCTACCAAACATAGCTTGGGTCGTTACCTAACAAACATTGGCTCTGTACCAAGCAACATTGGCTCACTACCTAAGGCACGCTAGCTCGCTACCAAACAAGCATTGAATCGCTACCTAACATACAATGGCTCGCTACCAAACAAACATTGGCTCGCTACCTAACATACTCTGGCTCACTACCAAACATATACACTGGCTCGCTGCCTAGAATACACTGGCTTGCTACCAAGCATACATTGGCTCACTGCTTAACATGCATTGGCCCATTAGCAAACATGCTTTGCCTCGCTACCAAACATACCTTGGCTCGCTACATAACATACATTGGCTCGGTACCAAACAACATTGGCTCAATACCTAACATACACTGGCTCACTACCAAACAAACATTGACACGCTACCTAACATACATTGGCTCACTTCAAAACATACAATTGCTTTGGCTTTCTACCAAACATACATTGGCTCGCTACCTAACATATATTGCCTTGCTACCAAACATACATTGACTCGCTACCTAACATACATTGGCTCACTTCAAAACATACATTGGCTTTGGCTTTCTACCAAACATTCATTGGCTCCCTACGTAACATATCTTGCCATGCTACCAAACATACATTGGCTCGCTACCTAACAAACATTGGCTCATTACCAAACATGCATTGCCTCGCTACCAAACATAGCTTGGGTCGTTACCTAACAAACATTGGCTCTGTACCAAGCAACATTGGCTCACTACCTAAGGCACGCTAGCTCGCTACCAAACAAGCATTGACTCGCTACCTAACATACAATGGCTCGCTACCAAACAAACATTGGCTCGCTACCTAACATACTCTGGCTCACTACCAAACATATACACTGGCTCGCTGCCTAGAATACACTGGCTTGCTACCAAGCATACATTGGCTCACTGCTTAACATGCATTGGCCCATTAGCAAACATGCTTTGCCTCGCTACCAAACATACCTTGGCTCGCTACCTAACATACATTGGCTCTGTACCAAACAACACTGGCTCAATACCTAACATACACTAGCTCGCTACCAAACAAACATTGACACGCTGCCTAACATACATTGGCTTGCTACCAAACATACATTGGCTCTCTACCTAACATCCATTGGCTCACTCCAAAACATGCATTGGCTTTGGCTTGCTACCAAACATACATTGGCTCGCTACCAAACATACATTGGCCCACTACCAAACATGCATTGCCTCGCTACCAAACATACCTTGGCTCGCTACCTAACATACATTGGCTCTGTACCAAGCAACATTCGCTCACTACCTAACATACACTAGCTCGCTACCAACCAAGCATTGACTCGCTACCTAACATACATTGGCTCACTACCAACCATACACTGGCTCACTACTTAGACTACAATGGCTTACTACGAAAGATACATTGGCTCGCTATCTATCATACAGTGGCTCATTACCAAACATGCATTGCCTCGCTACCAAACATACCTTGGCTCGCTACCTAACATACATTGGCTCTGTACAAAGCAACATTGGCTCACTACCTAACATACACCAGCTCGCTACCAAACAAGCATTGACTCCCTACCTAACATACACTGGCTCACTACCAAACAAACACTGACACGCTACCTAACATACATTGGCTCACTTCAAAACATACAATGGCTTTGGCTTTCTACCAAACATACATTGGCTCGCTACCTAACATATATTGCCTTGCTACCAACCATACATTGACTCGCTACCTAACATACATTGGCTCACTTCAAAACATACATTGGCTTTGGCTTTCTACCAAACATTCATTGGCTCCCTACGTAACATATCTTGCCATGCTACCAAACATACATTGGCTCGCTACCTAACAAACATTGGCTCGGTACCAAACATATACTGGCTCGCTACCCAGAATACACTGGCTTGCTACCAAACATACATTGGCTTGCTACCTAACGTACATTGGCTTGCTACTATACATACATTGATTCGCTACCTAACATACACTGGCTCGCTACCAACATACACTGGCTCACTACCTAAAATACACTGGCTTACTACCAAACGTCCATTCGCTTGCAACCTAACATACATTGCCTCGCTCCCAAACATACATTGGCTTGCTACCAAACATAGATTGACTCACTACAAAACATACACGGCTCGCTACCAAACATACATTGGCGAGTTACCAAACATACATTGGCTCGCTAACAAACATACATTGGCTACCATGTATACATTCACTTGCTAACATATATTCACTCGCTACCTTACATACATTCACTCGCTGCCGAACATTAACTTACTGCTATGCATTCCCTTCCTACCATACATACATTCACTCGCTACAATACATAGGCTCACTCGCTACAATACATACGCTCACTCGCGACCATACATACATTCACTCGCTACAATACATACGCTCACTCGCTACAATACATACGCTCACTCGCGACCATACATACATTCACTCGCTACAATACATACGCTCACTCGCGACCATACATACATTCACTCGCTATCATACATACATTCGCTCGCTACGGTTGATACATCACGTGCTGCTGTTCTTACATTACGAACTTTGTTATAATGAGCTCAGTGACAGAATGATGTAATGTATCTCATTGTTGATCAGGTTCTAGGAGATAGTTTTGTCACCTAAGGCAAAGCATAGGTAGAAGGTGCACTAACTCATGAGTAAGCAGTTCTATGAGATGCTGTGCCCCATAGTCTATTGACGCATGTATACTGAGAAGGGAATTAGTTGAGTGGGCAGATAAGATTTGTAATATAGCATACACACACGCACGCACCCGTCTGCTGGAATGGACAAATACCCAGAGTGGAGAAACTTTTATAAGATAGTGTACATACCAAACAACAAACCACTTATCAGATGACATGATCTCATGGCAGTATGTTTATGACATTTGCTGTAGCATGGTGCAATTTAGAGGTCAAACTATCCTGTGGGGCCTGAGTTGCGACCAAACAATTGATGTAAAATAGGGCTCAATAGACAAGGGGATATATTAGCTTGCATATAACGCACACCTGGCCTAAGTATAAATGAATAACTCAGTACCAAGATTTATGTCATTAATGCAAAAAGAGCTATTCAAATCGTGCATAATACCCTGCCAGCTGATGAATGTTGAAAACTACAATTTGGATTCTCCATGGAACTGCCTTTTCAAGGCGGACAATGGTGACTGGCAGTCATCTTACATTTCGGATAAACATCACTTTCCATGTTTCTTCCCCAGCTCTAGTGCAAGCAATCTATGAAATTCAAGTTTGATAGGTTTCCTCCACTGATTTAGTAACAAACTGTCTCCAGCTGTAGGCTGTAGGCAAATTCATTCAAAAATCATTATTAGCATTTTCCAATTTTATAATTTATTCAAGGGCCATAACTCTGGTTTTAATAAGTTTAGACCTATCCACTTTGCTTTCAATAACTCAAAAGGATATTCATTATTGGCAAAAAGAATATTTTGGACAAATTTGGTTTTAATCCATAAATAAACAAATGGCGAAACATGCCATTCTTGAGACGGGCGATGGCTGGCAAATCACAATCGTATAAGCTCACCCAGGTGGACTAGAGCCACGCATCATCTGAAGACGGAAAATTGCTTTTCAGAGCATGTGAGCTAAAAACAAGTACCGTCAGAAGATGGTAACCGACATATCCACCACTTGACGTTGGCATTTCGCTATTTGTGAAAAGTTAAAGATAGACAGGCGGACGAACAGACAGACAGACAGGAGAGCACGTGTACCTCTTCTGGTCAGTGTTTTTGTGGCAAATTTGACAGATGGATGGACGGACGAAACTAATCGCTCTGTCGCCACCACAGTACCACCCTAATACACCTCGATGTGAAAAGTTAAAGATAGACAAATTTGACGGACAAAGATCTAGACGGGCATACGGAGAGCGTACGCACCTTTTCTGGTATTGCAACATTGGTCAAGTTTCAAAATAACCTAAAGCAATTGTAGAAGTTGCATTGACAATAAATCCCACACAGACATTCGTATTTGTGGATAAAGATGGGCAGACAGATAACCAACTGCCCCAACAGCACATGTACCCCTTCATGTATTGGTGGTAACACTCATCAGGTTTTTAAATGACTTATGTATGTTAAAATACTGTAAGAGTTGTTGTTTACAAAATATACACGCAGGCACATGAGCGCCGATCCGATCGATATATCCCCGACCCTGTCTTACCCACACCACCCCAGTATCCCTATGCATGTGTGTCATTTTGTTCGAAAAAGTGGGGGACCCTACCAAGAAGTTTTGATTCCATTCCCGGCATTTCAGCAGGTAAATATGGACATGGAGTTAGCTGTATTATGATTCTATTTTGACGCAATTTCTCATGAATAATGTTAATATTAATTACATGTTGATATTAAAAAGTTGGGTTGGGGTGGGGAAGGTGGAGCGGGGGGGGGGGGGGGGGGGGTGCATTACATATGTTATCCCCCTACCCCACCAAATGACGCCCATGCCGCTATACCTGTACCCCCAAAAATAGTTGAGGAAAAACGTGAGAATGTCCGACCCACCACTTCTTGTAATTTTTTCTTTATTAGCATTATGGTTTCACTTTATAGTGATTTCCATGGTATAAAAATAAGGTGTGCAGTGTTCCCAAAACAGGGACGTAAATCCGTGGGGAAGGGTGTGGTGGGAGTATAGGGGATGATCCCCCCAACGCCCACTTTTTTCGAGGCGAATGCCCCAGGACCCATGCTAATGGCCCCTCGCAGAAGCTCCCCCAAATCACCCTCCACCCCAATTATTACTTTAAATCTACGCCGCTGTCCCAAAATGTGAATTGTTCAATCCAATCTATGTGCAGTGGGTATGCTGATTATATGTAGTTATACAATTCTACTTAACCGCTCTTGTGTCAACTTAACCCTTTAATGGTCAAACTGACCAAAAACAACCCTGCAGTGGTATTGAGGTATTGCTATTTGAAAGTCCAAGAGAAAAGTATTTTTGAATATTTTCCACAGGAATGACCGGCTCGGGAACCGAGACAGTCATTCCAGTGGTAAATTTTCAAAAATACTCTTCTCTCGGCCTGCAGATCGATGCTGGCTAAGCAAAAACTTAAGTTTTCTTTACCATAATCCCTTTGATGGTCAAGCCGGCAGAAAAAATCAGTGGTAAATTTACAAAAAATAGTCCTCGACAATTAGAATATCTTGAAAAATATTGACCATCGAAATGTTTAATTGATATATCAAGTAGTGCTTTGAGCGCTTTTAGCCGCTGTTGACACAAGATACTTAAATCATGTCCAAATATTATCACTTCATCGCAACGGTCCCTGTTACGTTGTCTACGCCCGCGCGCGGATATTTTCTCACTTCGCCACCAATATTATTAACACGTGCATTTGTTTACATATAGCGAGGTAAACCTGCTTAAAATAGGACCACATGTTTTGATGACGTGAACTACGAGGACAGAGCATGCGCACTAACTACATACATTCACTCGCTACCAACTAGATTTCGTCCTCATTATCAGTATCACGTGCAGATAGATGTGCATGTGCTTTTTTCGCAGCCAAAAAAGTATTCATTACAGAGTTATCACCCTTTAAATATCATAAAGCTGATAAAACTGCAATGCCAATCACTTCTTGTCAACGCAACTCCTCATACAGTTTAGCTGCGATTCTTTTGAAACTTGGTAAGTGTTATCATTACGACATGAAGATGTGCATGTGCTATCTGTATACACTTGTACGTCCATCCGTCTGTCCAAAATGTATGTCCGTCTGTCTGTCCATCCTTGTCAACGCAACTCCTCCTACAGTTTAGTTACAATTGCTTTGAAACGTGATAAATCGTGTCATTACCATCTGAAGAAAATTATTCATTACAGAGTTAACACACACACCCCCCCCCCCCCTTCCCTTAAATACCTTTAAGCCGATACATAAACTTCAGTATCAAGCATTTCTTGTCAACACAACTCCTACAATTTAGCGGTGATTCTTTTGAAACGTGGTAAGGGTTCTCATTACCAATTGAAGTGCATGTGCTACAGCATGCCTGTACATACATACGTCTGTATAGAATGTATGTATGTATGTCAGTCTGTCGGTCTTTCCATCTGAGTCTGACGATCATTGCAAGATGTCTATTTGCAGGTCAAGAGAAGACTATTTTTGACAATTTACCACTGGAATGAATGGCTCGGTAATCGAGCCAGTCATTCCAGCGGTAATATTTTCAAAAATAGTCTTCTCTTGGCCTGCAAATAGACGTTCAATAACTAAATATTTTTCTTTTTGGAACAAATTTAGCATTAAATGGTTATATTAACTTTGATCAGTGATTTTAGAGATACAGCATCGGACAGACGGGTAGATGGGCAGATGGATAAACGGATCGATAGATGGGCGTGCAGACGACTGGATGGATAAATGAATGGCAAGATGAACGGACGCACTAATAGGTGCGCAAACGGACAGATGTCAGACGGACGTTCGGATGGCGAGACGGACCAAAATAACCAGCACACTTCTTAACAATTCATATGATATTTGTTGATGACACATAATGATTTTATGGCACGCATTTCGCACGTCTATAGCCGACATTGTAGTCCTAGTTTTCAGACGGTGGCATATACTAAAATTATTGACATAACGTACTAGTTTGTTTCGTATGACAACGCCCCTTTTCTAATATCAAAATAGTTAGTGCTGGAAATTTGTGTTACCTAAATAGCTTCAAATTGTTCGAAAATTAATTTATGCGGAATAAAATTATCATATTTATTTCATTACATTGAAGTTACATAATGTAAGCCTTTGCAAGTGTACAATTCTAACAATTTTATTTTCAAGAATTTTGGTGTGAATATGCACTGTTTGTCTGTCGAACTATTTAGTCTGAAAGCTTGTTGCATTCGACTGGCAACTAATCAACTATAGTTGATGTTGATTTTTTTTCTTTTTTCTTTTTTAGGAAACCAGTTCTTATCTTATGAATCTGGTGCAAAAGCAGAGACAAACCCCGCTATCGTTCACCAGGTCGATCCTGTCCCGAGGGGCTATCTCAAGTATAGGCGCTGTACATTGTCCTTGTACTTATATTAAACGAGTCAATAAGACTACGTCATAGGTCATGTTCAGGATTAAAACCAATAACCTATGGTCAATAGACCAATAATAGGCTAGATAACCGGAGTCACCCAGCAACCTGTCTTACAAACTCGGTAAACAGCATGGCTGTCGCGACAGATTTCGGAAGGGTCGTTATCATAGCAGGTAAGTCAGTAGTGTATGCTAGCCATGGGTGTTGGGGTGGGTGGGGTCATCCCCGGAACCCATCATCCAAACAGTGGTGCCTAAATCATGTATAAAATATAATAATTTAAGCATTTTAATAACTTAACAACCAACTGAGTGTGCATATTTACCTATGCGAATGCACCAGCGGTCAATTCAAAGGTAAATATGCAGGAAAGGTGATGAAATTTTGAAACTAATTTTACTGGGTGAATGTTTATTAAATTGTCAACCCATACAATTCATACACTTGACTGACTTTTCGATGTACATGACGGAGATAGATACGTCATTATGATTGTGACATCGTGTAACGTGTGACATAATTGACTATGACGTCAGATACACTAGCGACAGATCAGATTCATCCATTATATCCACAGTTATTGATGAAGATCATCGGGGGTGGGGTGGGGGCAGTACCCCTTGGCTATTAGATTTTAGGCTGGGCTACCAAGATTTCAGACTTACTAGCCCAGGTATTGCTCCTAATCTCACGGATCTGTCCCGAGAGGGTGGAGTCGATGAACTTCCCGCTGTGGATAGAGGGTTCGCATCGTGGATACTAGGTCGAATGACTGTCAGACAGTCCTTCCGAGGATCAGTGTGGTGTGAGGCCGCAGGCTCAACTGCCCCATCTGGATGCTGTACATACTGCTGCATGTTTAAACGTCTGTATATACAGGTTTTTAAATGGTGGTGTTTGGTAAAGTTCTCCAGCAGATCGTCTTTGGAGGGCAGAAGACACCTGTATCACCCTCCAAGAAGAAACTAGTACAACTGCCGATTGACAGGGTTCCACGATTACTTCGTGACGTCAACATTATCCACGAGTGAGTCAAGGTCTCACCTCCGTCTGATGCAGAGATACAGCTGCTTAGATTGGTACTCTGGAATATCCATAGCACTATACATAGCGCCTTAAACCATGGACCTATGCCTCGGGTACTATGACGTCTTCCACGCCGAATTGAAGGACTACAAGAAGAAGTCGCCAGATGAGCTCGTCCAGCTCTCTAACGCTGAGGTAACAGAGGCGCTGGCAGCCACGAAGCTATACCTATGATTTGGTAAGGGGTAGATCTGTTTTGTCGAATACCTCATTATGGGCGGCAGTATCGGCGAGCAGCTCCTGCATACTAAGGGATTCTACAAGGATCAGGAATATCTGTTAGATGTGTTCCAGCAACTGCAGGTATCCATGGCATCCCCCCGACTCCCGTTGAATAAGGCTCTGTGCTACTACTACAAGCTGGAAAAAGGCTGTACCACCGAACCATACAGTCTTTGGGTGTGTATGCTGACAGCGTGTTTGGGGGCTGTCGGGCAGGCCAAGCTAGTTCAGGCAATCTCATTTGCCATGGCTCCCATATCGGAAGAGAGTCAGGATGATTTATTGCTCTATGATGATGAAATATTGATCTACTAGTGGCGGAGAAGACTGGTGATGAGCACAGCAATTGCCAGACCTGACACCACCCGTAGGACTATCGTCCTGCTAGCATTGATGAGCAGGTTGGTGGGTGTCAGCATGGGTCACCGTTTGTCATCTAGCACTCCTGCTGTTCCAGCAGTCTGAACGACAGTCGAAACGATGGTAGCACTGGGCCTCGTAGGAGATGGTGTAGTTCCGATCGACCGGACAGGTACCGGCCGTACCAGCCAACCTGGATTCGTTCCCTGAACACGCCCCCTGGGTAGAGCCATAAGCGTATATGAGCCTAAGAGAGAGACTAAGTTCGTTAAAGCGCATAGTGCACATGCGCACGCCTAAATGCTATTTTTGACAGAGCGCGTAGTTTACAACCAAGATAGGATGACGCTTTTAGTGTACCGAGACGGTACAATGTAATCCTTTTTAATCACCTGTTCCCGGCGAATCTGCATTAATCAAGACCAGAATTTGACGGGCTTTCCAAATCTGTAAACCATTTCAAAATCGGTTAAGAAATGGCTGAGTTATCCATGGAAACCCCCTTTTGATTCAAAATATTGCCATGACGTCATAACCACGTGTACGCAGAACTTCTAGAATGTTCTAGAACATTCGACTGCGTTATTATTAGCTACACGCTGATTGGCTGTTGCTCGACCAATAATTGGGTGGAGCCTGCGCCTGTGACGTCACGAGTAGTATAAAAGGAGACGAGATCCAGAGCAGGTTGGACCTGTGTCAGCTACGATCAGCACGACAGGCATTACGCAGATCACTTCGCTTTCTGTCGGTTTCTCTCCCGTAGCCAGCAGTAATCCAACCCACCGCACTAAAGCAATTTTGTAACTCCCGTTGCCTGCGGGAGCATTTCTGGAACTTTTTAGATATTGTTCACGAATATATCAAGAACTAATTCGGAACACGAACTTGCGGTGAGGCCTTTCCCGGCCTGAAAATGTGATTCAACAGATGTAGAAGCAGCGATGTTCTTTGGTGGATCAATCGCCGGATCTGCCGGCCACGCCAAAAAGTGGTTATTTAATCGTCCCCGCACTGATGTCATGCAGGTTTATCTAAACTTTTCGACCGCATCAAGTAAACTTTGCCTGGTACGTCTTCAGAGCTGGTTGACGTACCCCGCACCGTTAAGCTTAGTTATGTATCTTCATCCACATTTAACAACCCCCGCTTATGATCGGGCTGTTGTCAACTTCCATCCGTACCATCGGTGTATGGGAACATTCATCACAGCAGTAATGTTATTGTATCTCTTGCTGACTACTTGTTAGACATTCTATATTGTGATTACAGTCCTGAGTTCGATCCGCTCCCGTCATGAGCTGCTTGCGGGAATCCTGTTTGCGGGAACCAGCCAGCAAGAACTTTCCAGCTTCCCCGGAATGCATCAACTCACGTCAACCTAAGAGTGACGTATCAATTTCAGTAACACGATAGCCCAGGTTTAAGAATGGCTACCGATTATTCAAGTAACTATACATGACATTTTAATTATTCCGTCAATTATATTTTTGATAATTATATCGTATCTGTATAAACGGTCCCGATGACTAAAAGGCACCGTAGTGGTCTTAGGACTGCTAGTTATAATTTCTGTATCTGTTTATAGTTATTCTTATTTTCTGTAAGGTTTTTTTGCTAACCGCACCGTAGTAGGGTCCTTAACCTGTACTATAGATATATTATTATGATCCTTTCACACTGTATTGATTGTTCTGGTTAGTTTATATATGGCCAGTGGCCATCAGTTCATATGTTTTGTCTATTTGCAGAAAATATAGGACTGCAGTGCATGTAGGAAACACTATACAGCAACATTTATCACTATTTATTTATTTTTCACTGAGGTCGCTGTCCGTGTTATAACTCTGTTTAGCCCGGCATGCTACCGACTAAAAACCTTTTCTATTCAGCTCGATAGGATAGGTTCAAATGATTAAAGACAATTTCTTCGTTAGGAAACACGTAGTGTACGCCTCTTTTCCGGTAGTTGCAATAATTTAGCCCTGCACTCTGGCAAGGTTGTGTAAGATTGGCCAAAATACCTAAAGGGCCTCATATTTCTAAGTTATTGTCTCTCTTCATTTTCCACTAAGCCTTATGGCTTCTTACTTGTTTGGATGTCCCTATCCGCACCATGGACTTATCCGACCCTGGGAAACTATTGGGGTTTCCGAGCGGTGATGGCCACGGTGTGGTGTCACACACATTCCCCATGTATCTTCGGATACTCAGTAGTTAGCACCTTTGCCAATGTAGGAAAGCACTGCGAAAACATTAATTAATTATTATTTTCCTTAATCTGCTGAACAATCCTCCCACACCGCAGTGCAAGGCTGGTCAACTTGTGTTAAAACCTAACGACAGGTTAAAAGGTTAGTTCCATAGGACCTGGTGACGGGCGAGATGCGCATCCCCACCGAATTCCGTAAGAATGTCTGGGCATGATATTCAAATCTGCCACGCCCTCACGGGAAGGACATTTACGGTGGGTATTCGTCTCTCTTATCCCCACCATAACGATAGATCAGTTGCCTATAAATGCTTTTGTGAAAAGTAACCAATCCTGTGACATTGTATATGGTTACGGAGCAAGATGTCTGGATTCTTATCCAGTTCGGAGATCTTACTAAGTAACATGTATGCATGCTGTCTTCAGTATTGATGTCTTAGGGCATCTGTTCTCAATGACAGCCGTATCTAAACGCTAGGTAGACGCCAGCCATTTGCGACCTAAAATAATTCTTGTCTCTAAAAACTAAATATTAGGTTAAGCATAGAAGAAGGCCCGCATAAATAAAAGTGGCAACTACTAATTCAGCATACTGAGAATTACATAAGACGGTGACGTGGGAATCCTTCGGGAATCGTTCGTCCCGTCTTCACGTAAAACAGCACGCAACCTTATAGTCATAATCTCACTAGGTATGGTCTTTTCTTTACAGCATTTTGGTTAAATACTAGAGTGGGCCCCTTTCGACCACCACTCTTCTCCCACTTTAAGCAGTGGCGACATTTTCCCATGACGGAGGCCCGCGTGAGGCACTTGCCTCTCGCAAGGATTCAGTGATGATGGTCCACGCGAGGATAATACTCCTCACCCAAACTAGCATTAGGAGTAGTGCCCGCGTGAGGCACATGATTTTCCGTCACCACAAAGATAATTTTGTTTCCTTTCAGCTTAGAGGTATAATAGCTTATATTAAGTTAATTAGCTAAGTCTCGTGTACCGGAGCCTCCCTTGCAGGGATACCTCTGCGGACCTACGAGCCTGTGTGGTACCTCTGGGAGCCCCGCGTTTAAAAGTTCATCAGGCTGTCTCTATGTCTTGTATTTTCGTATGCTCATTATTTTTATCTAGCATACTTGACGTTCTGTTTAGGTAAAACTATTGCATAGACTTATTTTAATTAGGTCACCATAGATCACGGACAGGCATACTGGTGACTCAAACTCTTGGGATGAGACTGTTGGGTTTAATGTCCGCGACGATGGTCGCACGGCCCCACCAGAACGATTGAGTTCCACCGGCCTTAGGAGCCGGTGTTTGTTACCCGTAGGGCAGTATCGTACAGGATCCGTCACTCCGAGACTGGAAGCTAACCAGCGTCATCATTCGCCGTGCACTTGTGGTGCGGTGAGTCGACATCAGACACCGGAACAGCTCGACACTACCCCGCAAGCTACAACCATGGGAACCTAGGTGTCATGGGCATCGGGACAACATGCACAGCTGCCTTTAATTCAGTGTTAAACTCAAAGTGCACACCTAGGGAATTACGCTCGACTATTATGTTATTGTAACCCCTGATCTTTAGATCCTCGACATTGCTCGGAATAAGTCATAGGTGTGGCGATATAGCAAAGTCGAGCTTACGATGGGCCTTCTGTAAGGCTTGCTGGTATTTGGCAATGAGGCTACTGGGGTCTGCAACAATGATCATGTCCTCAACGAGACTGCTGAACATGGCATCCACCTCTTTGCTGCTCAGCCCATCTATGGAGTGGCGCAGCTTGGTCTGGGCCATCAGAAGACAATAACATAATGCTTCTAAGGACTGGTTGATTCAAACGATCTCCTGCCTGATTCCGGTGATATGCATATTCTGCGTCCTTGCTCCGGGCTCTGAGTCTGGATTGAATGAGAACGTCGCTGTCTTCCAAGGGCCGATTTTCCGTAGTGTCTGATAGGGGGAAGCCTGAGTAGTCTTGTCTTGGGTCTCCATACATAACACCTAGACCGCTGTTGTCCCCAACATGGAAACGTTAGTCTGACTCGGCATTGAACTCTTGCTGGAGTCTACTGGCTGCTGAGAGGCTGTAGCTAGCGGTGCCGACAGACTGCGGATCAAAATCATTCGTATCAGGCAGGCTTGTGCCCAGCTCATGGAGGATTCGTCTCACCATGTAGTACACATGGAATCTGAGACAGCTGGCAATGAGTACAGCTTCTGGGGTACCAAAATAAGAGTGCAGCAAAGCCGCGCTAAAACCGCATCCGACTGTGGCGCCCCACATTGCAAAGTTCAGCTGTTGATTCCAGAATGAGAGATTCTGGCCTGCCATCCAGGTATGAGCTTTCTTTGCATCGTTGATAGTGATTGCAAGGTTGGTCAGTGGTCGTGGAATGATGGGGAATCTGATCGGGGACCACCCGTCGACTGTAATGGAGATCGGGGTTAAGTCTGCTACGTCATCCAGGAGACCACGTGGTCCAGCTGTCGAGCAGGTCCAGAGTGTACCCAGGAGGGGCTGTTGGCTCTGGTCGATTGTTGTGAGGTTCGTCAGGAAGGCCATCTATAGTAGTCATCTTAAAGCCGCTGTTTCAGCCGCAGATGTAACATACTATTTGACACCGTAGTGATCTTCGATGCAGCCCCACCACAGCATCTCATTTTTTAACTCATCCATGTCCACCCGCCCATTGGAGCCTTTGAGGTATTGCTGGCGCTCTTTGAGTTTCTCTGTGTGGTACAGGGTTTGGAGCTTCAATATATGGTGATACTCTTCATACTGACCTGCTAAATCCGCGAGAGCTTTGCTGACAGACTCGTCGATAGCCCGTAGTCTGCTCTGTGCCAGTGTTGCGTAATTAGCATGCTTCTCCATCTTCCTGGTGATCTCACACTGTCCAAGCCGGTGGTCAGGACAGTACCGTCAAGAGTCACACCACCCAGCAGGATAACGACGATAGCACCCACCGCTGTATCGAGGGTGGCAACGGCGGCCACACCAGCACTGGCTCCAATCACACCCACAGCTGTGGTGCGCATTCTAGACTGTTGTAGGCTGTTTTATATCGCCTGCGTGTTCTGCTGTACTTTTCTGTCTCGTGAACTAGATTCTGTCTGATGGTGTCAGTCTGCTGGAGTCGCCAGCCGTGTACTGCACCACCACCCTCAGCTGCCAAGGTGGGATATAGTTCACCCCGATTTAGCCATGGTATACCTAGGTGTTAAACCCGTGCTAGCACTGCATCACCTGTAGGATTTGCTGATGAGACATTTTGGGATTCATCTTGGAGAGCCTGGCGAACCGAACACGTGTGTTGGTGTGGAGACATACCTCCCTCAAACTCCCCTCATCCAGCATAATGTCAGGAACCAATTGCTTCCCCAGCCATGACATTTGGAACTTCACCTTGTCCGCCTGGTAGTACTCCCGCCATTGGCAAGCTTTCTTGGATTTATACTTCTCCTCTTCCCACTGCAAGACTTCTACAGACTCAGCACACTTGTCATCCGAGAAATCATACAAGTTTGTCCCTACGATTTCCCCCTCCTGCAGGATGAGGCTCCCCCATTCTTGGACAGAGTTGTAGTCCCTTCATCTCCTTGTCTCTCTGGCATTCTGTTCATACCAGCTCACTCGCTGCAGTCGCTCGCCTTCTTGTCGACAAAACATTTCCTTTACCATTATATCTACCATCCCGGAGAAGGTGTGTGGCTGCTCCTCTATCTCCTTTTTCAACATCTCGGCAAATGCTTGATAGGTCTGATATGATGTCATGATGGGGATATGTCAATAAGTAGCAGCAGCGTAAACTCTAATTGGGCATCCAACAGACCATCCATGCTGGCATATAGACTAATGGTGGAGCTGTCAAACAGGTGAATTATGTGGGTGAACATGTTGGGGGCTGATCGCTTTCCGCAGTTTGCTGGTGGCTCCTGGCAGATATTCTATCATGTCTAACCCTACTTCAGTCAGTGAGCTGTGGTAGGTACTTCCCGGTGGCGGGTGTAACACATCGGCATGTACGTACATGGTCAAATGCTGAGTTACCTTGAAGAGAACCCATTCTATGCGATACTGAACCACACGTCTATCAACTAGAGATGGTCTGATGACATTTCCCCCGTTTTGGAGTAGCAATCGAACAATCGGCATGGCTATACACTCTGTTTAAACCCCCTATATAGCTATACAATGGAGCCTATATTTGCTCACTCGACCGGTCTTCCCGATTTCGTGGGCGTATTCGCCCTTGATGCTGCCAAGGTTAAGGAAAGTGATGGAAAGTCGTTTGTCCTCGAATATGGAGCAGAAGACATTCTTCCTCCATCCTGTCAGTGGAGATGGTGTAGAGCTGATCACTGACCTAAAGGATGCCTCGAAGGAATGTCTGGGTCGAGAGAGAGAGATGGGGACAAAATAGTGTTCCGCTATGACTTCCCGAAGAAGACGTTCATCCTCCACCCCCCTGATAGAACAGTCGCTAGACAAGGTTGAGGATGTTAACACCTTGGACGCTGACCTCAAGTTTCATGTCTTAGAGCCGACTGTGAAGCATGCCCCACCGATGACAAATGATGGTGTGGTGTTGACCCTGCCGAAACAGCTGTAGGTAGTCTTCGAAAAGAACGCATTGAGGTACTGCGCGGGACCTGGTGGTAATTGGCGAGCGTGGGTGCCACTATATAGACCTCCAGCGGTTATTGATCTGGAGGTCTGGAGATCTGAACCGAATTCACCCGCGTGAGGAAATTGAGTCTATCAACCACTTCTATGGTGTAGAAATGTCTGGACGTGGTTGTCTGCAGCCGATGCGGCACCAGATCCTCTGTGTCACCTGTGAACATGGCAGTCTGCCATGGTGCAGCTGGTAGGCACTTTAGCTTCTGTCAAGTGAGCATTGCCAAGGCAGCTGGAAGGGCCTCTGGGTAATCCCCTCATGCCGATGTGACACTAGTCATGACTACGTGTTTGTCTGAGCAGCCTCGTCAAGATGTTTTTGTTCTAACTCGATATCATCACTGTAGACAGACCGCCCAGGTCATGTGAAATATTCCATAATTCCGTTAATGCCATTTCTGTCAGTGGATAGCATCTTTACTCCTGTATTGTAGGTGGATTTCGGGCGAGTAACTCGTCTACTACTGTTGAGATTATTAGGTCAGGAGAAGCTCTCCAGAACTCAAGCGATATATTTGCATAGTAGCCCAGGTCATGTAATGATCTTGCCACCTTTTCCTGTCATGCCACACAGCCTACACCATGCATGCAACTCCATAGTAATGTATGGTTGATCACAGGTGATCGGTATACCACTAAGGATGTGTCTCTAAATGGGTGTTCGGACGAGCTGCTGCAAAATTATCACACCTCTGTTCTGACAGCCCACCATCCTCGGCCGGCCTGGCGGCAGACAGACAGACAGACAGACAGACAGACAGACAGACAGACAGACAGACAGACAGACAGACAGACAGACAGACCGACCGACAGACAGACAAACAGACAGACAGACAGACAGACAGACAGACAGACAGACAGACAGACAGACAGACAGACAGACAGACAGACAGACAGACAGACAGACAGACAGACAGACAGACAGACAGACAGACAGACCACAGACAGACAGACCACAGACAGACAGACAGACGGACAGACAGACAGCATGACAGACAGACAGACTGTCTTGATTTTTGTACGTAACCTTCCTAGCATGGAATGATGGGTTCAAACATCTGATGATGTGGTTGTCTGGATTCTCGCGACATTCCGAGCATGTCCTTTGTTTTGTGCATGGTCGACTCCATATGTAGCAAAAGGGGTCTTAATTCTCTGTACTGCGCTACTGTGATGGATCTATGTCCGAATGTCTTCCATATCACAGGCTATATGTCTCTCAAATCGCCTATGCGAGCCAAATACTCAGGAATGTCTTGAGAATATAACTGCAGATCATATGCTGATCAAATTCGTGAGAGCTTTGTACGGAGGATGAGTGCCTCTATTTTAGCCTGAAGTTTGGCATGAACTGCAGGTATCAGCAAAGGATTTAAGGATGAGAATTTGTAGTTCTTGCAGAGGATCTAGATTCTGAATAAAAGCATCAAGCCACGTGTTTGCAAGTGTTTGTAGAATTGCCAAATGACATTCAATGGCCCGATTGTGATGCTTGTCATTGAGTATTTGGTTCACAGTCACATTTGATTACATTTCAACCCCCATCCATGCTTGATCAAGTCTACTTCCTTCAACAGTTTGAGCTAGGCAATGCAAAGCGCACAATACAACATGATACTGACTGAGGTGTATGAACCATTTATTTTTATACGCATCATCTAAATATGCCAGTGTTAAGGCTCTTTTGTAGAGATCCATATCCATCTAGACAGATACGAGGTCTCCTGGACCAACTTGTTTATTTTGTAGAAAGGTAATTAGAGTTGATCACAAATAGCAATAATGATGGGAAGTGGATGTACACTATCAGTTGTCTGCTCCTTTTCAATAAGACATGAATTGTATGCTCCCCATACTGGAATAAGTTGCGCTTTGTCCTGCCCATTGTCTATATCGTGGTGAACATCGATGCTTGTACTTGGGGGTCATTGACGCCTCTAGTACTTTGTGTTTTGAATAGATTTGAAGTATATAGGACTGATTTTTAAACAAAACGGCGATTCCGAGAATCGGCGGCCATTTTAAAACAAATAACAACAATTTGTAAGGAAGACACAACTACATTTGTTGTATATGTTGCAGATAAGATACACATACAATTACTTACACACATGCGGGTAGTATAGACACATATCCAAGCAATCTCCAAAATAAAACATCTTGTCAAATATATGTGTTTTTAGGTTGTGGCAGCCATTTCGAAAATTTGTTAACATTTATCGAAATGGGATTAGAAAAGAAATGTAAACATGGTTTTTTTCACTTACATTTCTGGATTTTGTCCAAAAAGTTGCATTTCAGAAAATGTATATTAAATTTTCACACAATCACACAACAGACCCCACTAGAACATTATCAATCTAAATTTCTAGAAAACTATACAGGTAAGCTGTTGGATATTTTGATACTGGGTGCTTATGGTAGCAATAGCGTCGTGACCAGTCAAATTACTTTCAAATAGTAAATTCATTAAAGACATACAATTCGTACCCTTGACGGGTTTCTCCAGTTTCATGCATGGCGGAGTATTATGTGTCAATTATGATGGTGGCAACAACCTATAACATATGATGTAATTGATTCTGGACATCACTAATTGTGTGCGAGATCGGATTTATCCATTGTTGATCTTAGTAGTCTTAACATCCCAAGAAACGAAGCCTGCAATGCATACATTCGCTGAGCAAAATGTCAATTTTGGTGCCCTATCACATTAAAGCGCAATGGACCTTTCCATATTTAGCTATGCCCCGCCCATCACTAGCTAAGCTCCACCCACACCTCGCAGTGTTTGAATTGATCGATCCCCGAATGCCCTAGCTATTAATTTCCTGAAAACTATACAGGGAAGCTGTTGAATATTTTGTAACTAATTTGACTGGGTGCTGTTGCTGCCTATGGCAGCAACAGCGCCTAGTCAAATTAGTTTCAAAATATTCAACAGAATATTTATTAAATAGTAAAAGCAAACAATTTTACAACAAGGCATAGACCGTCTTCAAATATGCGTTCGTGACGTACTTATCGACATCATTCATGACGTCATCCATTATGATGTCATTCTAAACACCGCGTAGATGATTATGACGTCATATGATGGGTACATACTCTGGAAAGGTTAATTAAGGGGTAGGTTTTGCATAATTTTATGAAAAACAGATTATTCACGATTATTCGATTATTCACGATTAAACAGTTTATTCTGATAAAGGCTTAGTTAGTCATTGGCTATTGGTTTCACTCCAGGGGCCAGCAATGGTTTCGGACAGAGTGTTGCTATCGAGCTGTCTAGAAGAGGGGGATATAGTCTGGCACTGTGCGCTAGACGGAAGGGGAAACTGGATGAGACAAGAGAAATGTGTATTCAAGCTGGAATCAGCCCAGACAAGGTAGGCTCTTTTACCTTATGGCAAGGTAAATTCCACAATGACTCGCAGATAACGCGTGTTACTGGTCCGGTACTTGACCAATACCAGGCCGTATTGACAAAAGAGATTATTACAGCGTTTACTGATGTCGTGGCTCCTAGTCTCAAGGGAAATTACAAATTCAAGTACGTTTAAGGAGTTTGTTAAACAATTTTCACGGATTTTGAGTTTTTAACTTTCCAGACGATTTAGAATTTCAGACTTTATTTAATGCTTTAATCGTTAAACCGACCAAAGCTGGTCTTGTGGAATGTCCATTTGCAGAACAAAAGAAGACTATTTTTGAAATTTTACCACTGAAATAACCCGCTCGATAATTGAGCCAGTCATTCCAGCGGTAAATTATACAAAAAAAATAACCTTCTCTTGATGGACCTATGCAAATGGACATTCATTAAACAGAGATAAAAATGTTCCTAACAAATCCTTACTATTCAAGGTTACAGTAATTGTGGTGTTAAACGTACTTTTATCAAAGAAACGTTTCGCGAAAATATATAGTTTTGTACTCTATTACATTTTTTTTCTGTTAAATTAAAATATTTTCATGTCAATTTGATAGAAGCAACCACTTTTAACAGTTTAACCCTCAAATTTATTCAAGAAAATTTCAATTTTCTGCTAGAAAACTCTCCCGTTACAGACCAAGAGAAGTTTATTTTCTAATTTACCACTGGAATGACTGACTGACTCGGGTATCGAGGAAGTCATTCCAGTGGTAAATCTTCAAAAATAGTCGTCTCTTGTCCTGCAAATGAACATTTCTTAAGACCACTGTAGAAGCCGTTTTTTTGGCTGATATGAGTGTTACAGGGTTAAGGACCTTAAACCAAATTTTGAATTCTAGAACTGTGAGTACTTTCAAGGACTTTCTGAGGAATGCAGATTATGTGTGAATATCCACCACTGTCGAGTTCACGTGTATACCAAGCAAAGCATGCAAATGGACCTTTCCGGTTTTAGCTATGCCCCGCCAATCCCTAGCTAAGCTCCACCCACACCTCGCTCGTGTTGGGATCGATCGATCTCTGAACACCTTGACTATCAATTCCCAAAAAACTACACAGGTAAGCTGTTGAAAATTTTGATTCTAATTTGACTGGGTGCTGTTGTTGCCGAAGGCAGCAACAGCGCCCAGTCAAATTAGTTTCAAAATATTCAACAGCATGTTTATTAAATAACAAAGAATTACACAGATATACAATTCATACAACGTGCCGGACCATTTCAGATTTGGTGACGGTCTATATGGAACCCTTTGTGACGTAATGATTATGACGTCATCACACAACGCCCTGAGCTGATTATGACGTCATACGAGGTCTGATGATGAATGGATACTCTGGAAAGGTGAATTGCACAACCTCTTTGAATGTAGCGTTGGCCGCGTTCGCTCTAGAGAGTTAATCCGCGGTAACGCCATACTTCAGCACGGCATTACTCAGGAGTAACTCTCTAGTGCGCACACGGATTTAGGCGTACAATTTATAGATGCATGTATCCAGTATGTATACATTTACGCATGCACAACAGTATTGAGCCTATTTCATAGAGTTGTTAGCAGTTTCATGGCGAAATCGACCCAAACCAGCATCTGCACTTGTCTTTAGGAATGCCCATTAGCAGGCTAAGAGAACACTATTCTTACAATTTTACCAATGAAATAACAAGGTCCAAAACCGCGCAAGTCATTCCAGTAGGATATTTTACAAAAAAACTATTCTCTTAGCCTGCAAATTGGCATTCAATAAGAAAGTTTTCTTATTTTCATGACTAAATTTAGCCATTAACGCGTTAACGCGGTCAATGTGTCTCTGCAGGTACTCTGCGTATGCGCTGACCTGGCTAAGCCAGACAACTGCAAGATGTTGGTGGACATAACAGTGAAAGAATTTGGCAGTATTTATGGATTTGTAAGTTTTTACCCGCCTCCCTAGAGCGTGGTGTGCTTGTTGTTGTTGTTGTTGTTGTTGTTGTTGTTGTTGTTGCTGCTGCTGCTACTGCTGCTGCTGCTGTTGCTGCTGCTGCTGCTGCTGCTGCTGCTGCTGCTGCTGCTGCTGCTGCTGCTGCTGCTGTTGTTTTTGATTTTACACGGATTATACTCCAGGGATCTTCATCAACCTTGGGTGAATGCTTTTTCGTGGGGTCCCAAAGACGTGTTTTGGGGTAAAAATCTCAAAGGCAACAGCAACAGCTAATTACAGCAACAGTTTTCTAAATGGACACACACATTTTAATAGCTCTGGTTCTACTGGAGGGATCTTCTTCTAACAGAGTTGGAAGCTTGCCCTTGTGGCCTCTAAGAAATGTTTCAATTTTGGGGGCAAGATCTAAAACACAACAGCAACAGCCTTCAAAATATACACTTTTGACGCATTTCTCAATAACTCTGGTTCTATCGGGCGTGCTCTTCTCAAACCCTGGTTGAGCGTGTGTCCGTAGAGTCCTGAAGATGTGGACAGTGACGTAGTGAGGGTGTATGGCGCCCTGGTTGGGGTGCAGACCAACTTTTTGGCGCCCTCTCATACCCAAATACTGGCGCCTGGGGGCAAAACCTGTGCCAATGGCCCTTTTGGCGCCTCTCTTCCATACCCCAACACTACACTGAACGCTGCGCCCCGTAAGGGGGATCATCTACCCACCCAGCCCCATCACTACGCCACTGGACGTGGCCCACCTTTGGATTCAAAAGCTAAAACGCAAATGCAACAGTGTCCACCTGCACTGTTTCCGAAAATGATCACTTTTGATCTCTCACGAAACCGCATCAGCGACGCGGGTATTGGACACATGTGTCGATGTTTTGTAATAAGGCATAGCGTGTGAAATAGAGCAAACGTCAACCCTACCATATACCATAGATGAATGGGTTCAACAGGCTAGGTGCATGTCTTATGGACAAGGTTTCGCATGTCGATCATTTAATAGATGTATCTATTTCTAGCCATGCCCCTACCATTTCTAGCTTAGCGCCGTCCACATTTTGCGCGTAATGTGATCGAGTTATATGCTTTGAATCTTGAATGAGCAGAATCCCAATTTCAAAGTAACTATGCAGGTAAGCTGTTGAATACTTTGGAACTAATTTGACTCCCTATGGCAGCAACAACGCCCTGTCAAATTAGTTTCAAAATATTCAAAACAATGTTTATTAAATAATAAATCAATTAAAGACATACAACTCACACTTGACGGACGATTCCAACTTCATGACGTAGTATTGTCTGTCAATTATGATTGTGACGCCACTCTAACTGTGACGCAATTGGTTGTGACTTCATATATACTTGAGTGACAGGTCGGATCTATCCATAGATTAAGCGATATGCGTGATTAATGGAGGCATCCGATCTGTAAGTCGAGTATCTGCTTGACGTCATAATTAAAATCAGCACGTGTTCGTTGACGTCTCAATCAAGCTACCTAGGTATGACGCGAGGGGGTTGGTGGGTGGGGCGGAGGGGGTATGTGGGGTGGGGTGATGTCTGGGGAGGGGGTGGGATGTACACTACTTACCGTCAACATTGTATGTCCTTGGTAAAATTACAATATTATAAACACCGTGTTGTATTTTTAAAGCCAATTTGACTGGGAGCTGCAGTTACCGCCCTGCAAACAATGCTACGTTGGGCCAACGTAAGTTTATTCATTGGCCCAATGTAGATTTGCGCGTCGGGTTTACGTTGGCCATCATGTAGTTTTCCTCTGCGTAGATACAGCGTTTGGGCCAACGCAACTAAATTGTGCCATGTGCTAAGGATGTCAGAAGACACACCGGCACAGAGAACCTTGGAATTCGCCCTATAGGGAGCCAGCAAATACAAAGACAAGAGATGGCGTGACTGCTTAAATCTGCTAAGCACGCTACGAAGTAACCTCAAGAAAGCAGAACCCGGTACACTCAAGTCAAGAATGGACCTGAGGAATCTAAGGATTTCGGCTGAGATCAAGACACAGTGGGCAAAAGGGAAGAAGGACTGATTGCAGCTGTAGGATATTTCTACTACTACAGCTGCAGAATACAGTAATCATACATAAAGACATCCAATTCGTACACTTGACGAATATTTCGACCTAGTCAGCGACGTCAAAGCTTGCCGAGATTTAGATTTTTTAAATTATAATTGCTTTCATTTATATAGTAACGTTTTATGATTTAACAACTCTTTCTACAAAAGATAGGTGCATGTGGCACAGAAACTTTCGCCATATCATCGGAATCGTCGAGCACAGCAGGATTGAAAACAAGTTAACGGTCAAGATTTGCCCGATACATATTTTGGCTGGAAATTCGTCGAAATTTCGCATGTATTAGTTAATGGATTTTGACCACGAAAATGGCTTTAGGTTGGTGGTCATTTTGGATTTTGCCGACTTTTCTATTTTAAAAAAACATTCTTCTAGAAAGGCACTGGCCCGATTGAGCTGTAACTTGAGAACGCTGGTCAATTAGTATAGTCTTCCTACCTTTAAGAGATCAAATGCAGACTGAGAGAATCTAATTGGTCGTTTGCGTTCTCGGCCAGCTTTGATGATTTAGTTTGCGTAACCATTTCTGAAAGAGCAGAACAAATTAAGGAAATATGATGAAGCGGTAGGGCCAACCAACGTTAATCCCAGACTGTCTTGATTAGTGGATTTTGATCCTAAATTGGCTATTTAAACGATTTCGTTTGTGCGACATTGAATGTGAATGGGACCTGTTTATCAGCGGCCCGAACAATGTTCATCGGGCGCTAACAGCACAATCATGAGTAGGCCCACATCCCACACGCTCACCAACCTCGTACCATCAGCAGCAACAGCACCAACACCAACAGCACCCGCAACAACAACAACAACAACAACAGCAACAACTACTACAACAACAACAACAGCAGCAACAACAACAACAGCGACAGTGGCAGCAGCAGCAGCGGCAACAACAACAACAATAACAACAACAACAACCATCTCGGCAGCAGCAACAGCAGCAGCAACAGCAGCAGCAGCAACAACAGCAACAACAACAACAACAACAACAACACCAGCAGATGCTGCAGCAACAACAACAACAGCAGCAGCGGCAGCAGCGGCAACAACAACAACAACAGCAACAACAACAACAACAATCATGTCGGCAGCAGCAACAGCAGCAGCAACAGCAGCAGCAACAGCAACAGCAGCAGCAACAGCAGCAGCAACAGCAACAGCAGCAACAACAACAACAACAACAACAACCCGAGTTTATAACAAACGCATTCAACCGAACTCAAAATCAACCCCCATGGTGGGAAAAACACATATTAGGACACAACCTTTATGGGGGAAATCAACAACAACAACAACAACAACAACAACAACAACAACAACAACAACAACAACAACAACAACAACAACAACAATGCTACGTTTACACCTGAATCCAATTGGGATAAAATTACTGTACGTTATTACAAAGAAAATGATCGCAATATTAAGAATAATTACAATATAACTACAGATGAGAGTGACAATTATTACAATATTAATTACTGTAACAGCACTACTGATACGACAACTACTGCTGCTAGAGCTTATGCCGATACTACTGTTAATGCTAATGATGCTGCTACTGCCACGGCCACGGCTACGGCTACGGCTACGGCTACGGCTACGGCTACGGCTACGGCTACGGCTACGGCTACTGCTAACACTACCGTTAACGATGCTGCTACTGTTACTAATACTATTACTGCTAATACTGCTACTACTGCTACAGTTACTGCCGAGGCTACTACAATTCCTAGTATTAGGGATACAATAACTACTGGTAATGTTGATACTGCGACTGCTAGGGATAATAATAATAATAATAATAATAATAATAATAATAATAATAATAATAATAATAATAATAATAATAATAATAATAATGATTTCACTGCTATGTCCCCTACAATTAATAGCACCGCAGGATATTCTGAATCCATTGTGCTCCGTATAGCATTGTGGAATGCTAATGGACTTGTAACATCGAGACATAGCAAAATTCAATCTGCTCTGTTTCAAAAATTAAAAATTGAATGTGATATCATTTTAGTTACAGAATCTTGGGGATCTGAATTAGTAGATATGCATGTAGAACATTTTAATCACATCGAGTTGAACAGAAAACGAAATACGCGCGCAAAAAGGGACTCAGGCGGATTGATATTTTACTATAAATCTTGTATTGAGAAGGGAATTTCACTAGTACAGAAGGAATGTGATGATATTATATGGATTAAACTAGACAAGCAATACTTCAACCTCAATAGTAATTTTGTATTTATGTGTGTGTTATGTCCTTCCAGATGGTTCGCCTAGAATTGTACAAGTGGTTCATGATGTTTTTGACAGGCTTACCGACTTTGTAAATAAGAAACGTGATGTTGAAAATAATTGTATGTTTATAATATGTGGCGATTTTAATGCTAAAACTAAACTCCTGCCAGACTTTGTTGAAAATGGTATGTCCCGCTATTTAGCTCTTGATGGAGAATATGTGGAAGATATAAATATAAAACGATTTTCTAAAGATATTGGTAGGGCAAATAAAAATGGACATAAATTATTACATTTTTGTAACGGCTCGGGTATGCGGATTGTTAATGGTAGGGTGGGGAGTGATTACGGGGTTGGGGAAATAACATGCCTAACAGCAAGGGGAGAAAGCCTGATAGACTACTTCTTGTGCTCTATGCAAAACTTAAGTATGATAAAAGACCTTAAAGTTGAAGCCCCGAACGAATTATCAGACCACAGTCTGGTTAAGTGTGAAATCAATGTAAATACTGTAGCGACCTACAAGAACCAGATCAAACTACGCGATTGCAATTTTAGACAGAAAATACAGCTGGAAACCCGAATTGGAAGACGAATTTAGAAAGAATTTGTCAGCCGAGTGCGTACATGATTTACTCAAAGATCTGACCACGATTTTAATTGACCCACTCAATATAAGCGAAATTACCATTGCGGAGGGTGTTGATAAATTCACCAAAGCAATAAAAACGGCAGCTGATAAACAATTCCTAGTTAATAAATATCGCGATAACACATTTGGTAATAGAAAAAAGTCAGTTTTCAAGTATTCAATAGAATGTGAGGAAAAGCGAACGGACTAACATGATAAAATCAAGAACCGAGTTTAAGTGGTCTGTTAAAATGAACAATATAAAACAATCTGGAATTTTAACCAGGAATCTACGTAACGCGCAGTATAAAGATAGTAAACAATACTGGAAAATTTCGAAGTCCGGTAAGAAGATTAGTAAAATAAACATAGATCTCGATGATTTCGTCGACTTTTTCAAACAGGTAAATAATCCTACCGGCGATTTCTACCAAGCTGAGCCTGATATAATTAACTACGTCCAGGAAGAACTAAGGACGAACAACATTAGTACCGTTGACGAGTTAAACACGACGATAACCGATACCGAGATTAGAAAGGCAGTAAGTCAATTAAACAATTGTAAGAGCGCCGGAGCTGACATGTTGATAAATTTTTTCAAAGATGCTGTAAACGAACTTTTGCCTTTTATAAATTTACTGTTCAATAGTATTTTTAGTAGCGGGTGTTTTCATAAAATATGGTCGGAAGGCATATTAGCCCCTCTGCACAAAAAGGGAAATACCATGGATGTTAAGAATTACAGAGGGATAACGCTGTTAAGTACACTAGGTAAATTATTTACACAAATTCTGAACAATAGGTTAAATACATGGGCGGAATTAAACGGTAAATACGTAGAAGCGCAGGCAGGTTTTAGGACCGGTATGGGTACCGTAGATAATATATATGTCCTAAGTGGTGTAATTTCTCACTTGTTAAATAAATGGAGGAAGTTGTACTGTGTCTTTGTCGATTATACAAAGGCGTTTCACTACGTGGTGCATGACTGTTTATGGTATAAATTGCTAAAAATAGGTATTACGGGAAACATGATAAATATTATTATGTCAATGTACAATGACGTAAAAACTCGAGTTAGAGTAAATTCTACCTTATCGCAATATTTTACATGCCGCACCGGAGTAAGACAAGGGGAAAGTTTGTCGCCGTTCCTTTTTGCCATGTATGTAAACGATCTTGAATATGAGCTGTATAGAAAGGGAGGGAACGGGGTGGATATATATATATATATATGTTAAAATTATTTCTAACACTATATGCCGACGATATAATATTAATGGCAGAAAGTAGGCGCAGTTTGCAGAGAGAGTTAGATATTCTAGCAGATTATTGTAAGCGATGGTGTTTAACCGTTAATATTGATAAAACAGAGGTCATGGTTTTCAGGCGCGGGGGTAGACTCGGAGATGGGGATAAGTGGTACCTTGACGGGTCTGAATTAGAAATAGTGAAACATTTTAAATACCTAGGAATTTTATTTAGTACCACAGGTTCCTTTACGGAGGCTCAGAGAACTTTAGAGGAGCAAGGGCAAAAGGCTGTATTTTCATTACACCAATCATGTAGCAAGTTTGTAGGGTTAAAGCCAGATCATTACTGTAAACTGTTTGACAAACTGGTGACACAAATTTTATCCTATGGTAGTGAGGTATGGGGGTTCCACCGAGGTTACGAAGTCGAAAAGTGTCATCTTAGGTTTTGTAAACAGATTTTAAAAGTAAAGCAAAGTACCCCAAATTGTATTATATATGGGGAGTTGGGGAGGGTGCCTCTGTACCTGATGCGAGAAGTAAAAATTTTAAAATATTGGTTCAAGATTCTGGAATCTGACGATCACAAATTAGTAAAATGTCTGTATAAAGCAATGTATAATGACTGGTTTAATAATAATTACTGTAATAACTGGGTCAGAAAACTTCGAGATTTGCTATGTACTCGCGGATTTAATTATGTATGGGAAACGCAAGGCGAGGATCTCCATAGGGGACATTTTATTATTCTGTACAAGCAAAGGGCTATGGATAATTTCACCCAAGAATGGAAGGGGCAATTAGAAAATAGAAGTAAATGTAGGTTATATAAACATATTTCGCTGGATTTATCATATAAACATTATTTAGACAAAGTTAGAATTGCCAAACACAGACATGCGTTGTGGCAGCTTCGAACGGGTTCGCATAAGTTACATGTAGAAAAGGGTCGATGGCATAAGCCTTTAGCAACACCGTTGATTGAGAGAATATGCTTCTCATGCGACGATCTGGAAGACGAGTACCATTTTATTTTAGTTTGCCCACTATATCAAGAATACCGAAAGAAAAGTATAAAACCCTACTATTGGAAACACCCAAGTGTTTATAAATTGACCGAATTATTAAATTCCACAAATGATCAGGTTCTGAAGGGATTCGCGGCATTTACTTACAACGCATTTTTTAAGCGGGCTGAACTCGTAGAATGAGTGCTTCATCAGCAAGACACCGTAGTCTCCCTAAATTATATACATAATGGTGCTCGGTAACAGGTTGATTGCGCAATTTTGGTGAAAATCTTACATTTTAGGAAGCAGTCATCGGAAACTGTTAAAACACATTTGCACATTTATCAAACTTTGCTACAAGAAGTATGTGGTCGTAAGCTCTCAAATAGGTAAATATCTTGCTATGCTGAATCTGAGGGTCCTATGTCCCGGGTGAGCGTTAGGCCATTTGTTTTATTCTAGATATGATATGATATGATATTTTTTGCATTTTTGCCTGTTTAGGCAAATCATCATAAATTACGCGAGACAATCAATACAACTTACAGTAATTAAAGGTGCATGCTCGCGCCAGAATGCTTGAGAATGGAATTGTTGAGATTATGTGCTTTTGTGGGCTTGGATTGTGTGCCTCGATGTAGTTGGGCGGGGTGAGTCATGGCGCGCGATGATTTGATTCCATATAAATAAATTTCGTACGGTTAGTTGTGAATTTGAATGGGAGACTCGTGCCTCTAATTCAATTTGGCAGCTTAAAGAAATTATTTCAATTAGTACGTGGTCAAATCATCACGTGCTGGGATTTATTTCGTTTCATTGCATCTGGGTGCGCAGTTTAGGCCTCTAGGAGCATGTCGTTTTAGCAGTTTTATTTTCGGGCATTCAACTGTGGATATGCACCTTTAAGATCTACACACACACATATATATACATATATATATATATATATATATATATATATATATATATATAATGGACCATTGCAAGTAAAATCCCTTGATCATATGACGTCATAATCAACTACGTGATCTGTAAGATGACGTCACAATCAATGACGCCATGCATGCCTCGATATAGTCAGTCTTAAACGATTAATAGTCTGACACGTACGAATTCACCTTTCCAAAGTATCCATTCATCATCTGACCTAGTATGACGTCATAATCAGTTCCGCGCGTGTATGATGACATCACAATCATTACGTCACAAAGGGTTCCATATAGACAGTCATCAAATCTCAAAGAGTCTGACACGTTGTATAAATTATATGTCTTTGTAATTCTTTGCTATTTAATGTTTTGAGGCTGGTTTGACTGGGCGCTGTTGCTGCCTTAGGCAGCACCGGCGCCCAGTCGACTTAGCCTCAAGATACCCAACAGCTCATCTGTATAGCTTTCTGGAAATCGATAATCAGGGTTAAGAAGAAATAGCTCCTTCAAGGACATGAAATAACATGTCCAATCCAAACACGGTCATAGTTTCTATATATGGTAGACATGCCTAGAAATCTTTAGCATGTTTAGATCTACGAATTGTAGTGTATGGTATTATTCACCCCATAGGTAATATGTATTAGATATAAGATTAGGCATTTAGACACTTGTATAGCTTACTAATTTAATTGTCAATGTATATATATAATGTTTAAATGTACACTCAAGGGCCTATGGCTTATTGTGAAATAAATCAATCAATCAATCAACTATACGCTTTGGACCGTGTGTGCGGAGTGAACTGAAGCATGAGAAAACTTGTCTAGGAAAGTTTAGAAAACCCTAACCCTAACCCTAACCCTAACCCTAACCCTAGCTGATTAGACTAGGATAAAGTTAAACATTAACGCATTTACTTTGAATAATTTTAGACTTTATTATTATTATTATTATTATTATTATTATTATTATTATTATTTTTATTATTATTATTATTATTATTATTTTAACTATTTTAATTTTTATGTTTGAAGGTGACTATGGTTTGTAAGCATATGTATCCTGAGCGTATTACAGAAGACAATATTATGGATCGCTTTGACAAAACATTAGCAGTTAACGTGGGAACGCCCCTTTATCTGGTGCACCTTGTGATTCCATACATAGAACAAAGCAAAGGTAAGAGCCGGATGAATTAATTACTTGGCCATTATTCTTTAGAAGCATGGTTATTAGAGGGAATAGCTTTTAGCTCAGCTTTGGCCCGTTCGTTTCTAGCTAATTTCCGCTCGATCAATTTATACGCGCGTTTGAATCATTTTAAGTTTGAAACTGAATTCCCAGAATATCAAGTTCAGGGTGTAGACTGGGAATCGAACCCACATCAGGTGACCGCGCCTAGTATCATAGTCTATAAAAGGCTTCCACCACACCAACGCCGCAGCCCACAGGACAAAAACACTACTTTGCCATAGAGACAATTTAATTAGTCTACTAGCCACCCGTATGTGTTCCGTAGCGAACCGATAACTGTTAAGTACTGTACTAAAAGGTTTTATGTTGCAAATGCAATACATAGGTCTTAAAAACTGAGACACTGCCAGATCGTAATGTGTAGCACTCTCATGTCATAAACCATTGACGATATAAACTTCGGTTTGGTGTCTATACCCATGTTTTCAACTTCGATCAATCGATCCAACATAGTTCCATGCTCCTCCGACCCATCCAAATGCCTAAAATTCAGCTTGACCACCACACATAATGAAGTCAATCGTTAAATCGTCTTAACTCAGTAACCGTTGAAGACAGAGACTTCGTTTTTATGTCTAGATCTATGTTTCTGACTCAAAGGAATCTATCTAACGGTGTCTCATGCTGAAGCCATCCATCCAAATGCGTGAAATCCATTTCGCCACAATGCACGATGAGGTAAATCATAAAGTTGTGCTAACTCGACAGCCACTAAAGATAGAACTTCATGCTGATGTCTACATCAATAATTTCAACCACAACCAATCCATTTAGAAACATCCATCATTTACCGTGTCCTTAGGGCATTTACATTGCATTTGCAACATAAAACCTTATAGTACTCAACATTTCTATTTCAATAAAGTATATACAAAGATGGCTACTGGGCTACATGTCCATACAACCAAGGTCAAGCTCGTTGGATACCTTTGCAATGTGGCTGGAGTAGATTTCCGAACTGAATAACTTTCGGTATGAGACGCGGTGCAACTCTCCTCAAATTTATCTCTAGTCGTGTGTATATCAGTAACACTTCCAAAGTGTCACTCACTTTATCTCAGTGCATTCAGCAGCCTGTTAGCAAAAGTACCAATCAAACCACTTTGGAACTTGGAGTAAAACTATACCATAAGTTCGGAAGCTCAGATCTCATCAAGACTTTGAACGAGTATGGTATTATTTCTTCATATGATGAAGATTTGTACTTCCAGAAATCACCTGCCATGTACATATCTCAAAATACTGAAGTGTACTACTGAGCAATGGGTCTTGAATGCCGTATTGGTCCATTATTCAGCTGGTATGACAATTATGACTTGGCTCGCCTCACTCCCAATGGGCGGCCCACTCACACTATGGCCCAAGCTCA